>JANHFX010016837.1:0-13642 GCA_027560015.1 Chloroceryle amazona | reverse complement strand
GCCCCGGTCCCGCCCCGGTCCCGTTCCCAGCTCCGGTCCCGCTCCGGTCCCGTTACCAGCGCCGGTCCCGCTCCGGTCCCGCTCCCAGCCCCGGTTCCGCCCCCAGCTCCGGTCCCGCCCCCAGCTCCGGTCCCGCTCCGGTCCCGCTCCCAGCTCCGGTCCCGCTCCCAGCGCCGCTATCCACGCGCGATTGCCGCGTGCCGGATGGAGCTCGCGGCCGGGGCGCGGCCGGGGCTTCCCAGCGGAGACTCCCGCTAGGAACCAGTTCTCCCAGTATCCCCAGTACCCCCCCTTCCCCCCGCTACCTCCGGGCAGGACGAGGCGGGCGCTGGAGTCCATGGCTTTATTTCCCCGTCCCCGGCGCACGGGGACCCGCAGGACCGGAGGCAGGTGACAAGGGGGTGTCACCACCTGTCCCCCCCCCCCCGTGCCCTCTTGCCGGGGGAGGATTTATTTTTCGTTCCCCCCGCCCCTGGTCATCTCCCTTTCCAGCACTTTGCAGCCCGGTCCGGTCCGAGAGGCCCTCCGTGTGCCGGTGGATGCTCGGTGGTTGGCTGCCACGAGAGTCCCTTTAGGAACGTGCTCCAGGAAGAACAAGAGCTATTGTTCTCCCCGGGGTCTTCAACCTCCCCTTCAAAGTGAGGCATTTCTGTGCTCCGAAGAGCTGATTCGGGTCTTTCTAATTTTCAATTGCAGGGGGTGAATGAGCCCAGGTTGGTCGGATGTCCCACAAGCCTCAGGCAGGGGGAATAGCAGCTCCTGTATTAGTGCAAAGTACACTGGGCTTCTTGCCCTTCATGCTGGGGTCAGGCAAGGTCCCCTTCTCAGAGCTGTGGGCTTGCCCGGTCCTTTGCTTGGCATGAACTGTGGGGGTAGCTCCATTGGCACACCTCCCGGCCAAGAGCAGTTCCAAGGGTGAAAAGAAGGTTTTAACCTTGACACAATTAACGATGGCATTTCTAGGGTCATTTCTAGGTGGATTTGGTGCTCACTTGGTGCTACAGGTGGAGAAACCAAAGAGCTGCACAAGATCAGAGCCTGGAAGAGATGGTGAGATAGATGGTGGGCTTGCCTTGTCCTCACTTTGAATGGGCCATGAAAGGTGCCCGTATGGCCCTCTGGACAGGGGTGAGACAGCAGAGGTGAAGTTTATGTAGGTCACTGGAAACAGAATTATGTCATTAAAAGACGGTAGGTGCTGTGGCATAAGCTGTAGAATAAGAGCACCTGACTAAAAAGGATGTATTGGAACCCGCTGTTGGAAGGCAGGCACAGCTCACCCTGTGCCAAGGAGGTGGGTCTGACATGTTCCCCATAGCCAAGGTGGTGTTGACCCTTGGGCTGGGGAGGAAGGGAGTGTACTGTACCTCTTGCTGCAGTTTCTGCTGCTGTGGAGCTGCTCTCCAGCATCACCTGGGCACAGAGTGGATACAGGATCCTTCAGCTGGTAGGAGCTGCAGGACATGAGTCTGGGAAGCTGTGTTTCGTGGGACTCTGCTGATAGGACACTGCTGTGCCCCAGGGCTGGGGCTTTTCTTCCTCCCGGGAAGGGGCCGGGCTCCTGTCTCTCCCCTTAGCAGCCATTGCTGCTGGCAGACTTTTTCTCTGGGTGAGGCTTGGTTGACAAATTATGCCCAACTTCCCACTGATGGAGGCAGAAGCTGCTTGTTCCTGCCCTTGCTGGCTCAGTGCTACAAGAGGGGATTTGGGCATCTAGAAATTGAGCTGCAGATAGCACAGGCAGTGGCAGGTCCCAGATCCTGGGCAGCAAACCCTGTGCTGCTGCGCTTTGCTTGCTCTGCCTGGTGTGGTGGAGAGTTTGCTGTGAGTGGGCAGGTGGCCCAGTGGCTCACACCTTCCTCGGGTACAGAGCTGGTGTGTAAAGCTGGGCTGATACTGTGGCTGGAATCAGGAGGGGGTTTCCCTAGCCCTGGAGAGCCCCAGGGCTGTAAACCAGTAAAGTGCTCATAAGGAAACCTATCGGGCCAAATTCCTATCGGGCTTAATCTCATTGTCTCATCCTAACACTTAGCTCTGTCCCAGCCCTGCTTTCCTGGCTGGTTTCTACCCCAGAGCTCTCTCTGGGATAAGGGTCTTTGGCAGGCAGCATCCTGAGTGCACATGTGCTGCTGAAGGACAGCTGAGTCCTAGTTTTGAATTCTCTCTTCCAGCCTGGATCGCTCCTCTGGGGTCCCCTCTTGGCTGTTGCCCTCTTTCTGGGGAGCAGCAATCACATTGTTCAGCCTCGTGCATCAAGGTGGCAAGTTTAATCCAGCACAGATTAGTTTCAACCTAGTTTTACCCTCTAATGCTCTGGGCTGAGGGGAAGGAATTCAGTCTGCCCAAGAGCAGGTGCCTCCTTTTCCCATACAGGGTGGGCACAAGCATCTCTTGGCCCCTTCCCAGCACCAGCAGGCAGGATGGCTGGCAGCGAGCACTTCAGCAGCCCAGTGAGAGCTTGGTCTGCTGTTTTGAGATACCTTTTTGAGGAGCAGGGAAGGATCTGGCTTTGCTCAGGTTGACTTGCAGGTAGCTGAGACTTGCGTGGCTGAATTTATTGGCTTAGAAAAGTCTGCCCAAGAAAGGCTGTTCAGGGCAGGAGCGGGGGAGAGACTGGTGCTTATTAAGCAGTTCTTATTAACAGAACATGCCCCTTAAAATGGGAGCTTTAGCAAAGGGCTCTAGGAGGAACTTCAGCCACTCGGGGCTGAGTCTGAGTCACTGGCCCTGGGGACTGAATTCCTGTGTGCCATTGTGAGCAATTGCCTTATCGCAGTCACAGCCGCTGGAATACAATGTGGAGGGTGGAATGCCTTTGAAATATGCTCCCCTGTTGCTTCCTTCAGTCTGGAACAGAGCCGTGGGGCTTGTGGGCTGCCCAGTTCCCCTCCAGTTGAAATGCAAGGGGACTGGGTGGTAGGGGTGTGCACAGTGTCACCCATCCTTCTCTCCTGCCGTGCTGCCAGGGGCTGTTGGGTGCTGCTGGGCACACGTGTTCCATTTGGTCTTCATTGCTGTGCTTCTTGCTCCCAGAGAAATAGAGCGTTCTGCTCTCATCCCCTGTCCTCCTGGTAGGTGCAAGCTGTCGTCTGCTGCTGCAGGGTGGGAAGGAGGCTGTGACCTGGTGGCCAGGAGATTCTCTGTCCCTGTTTTAGTTCTCAGTGATGTTTGGCAAGTCACAGAGGCTATGCAGTGGCAGTGGCAGTAGGTAACACTAGTCTGCTCTCTAGTGACTTCTGCTGCTGGCTGAGCCCAGCTCTCAAAGCTAAATTGGGCTCTTTGTGTTAGGCTGGCAAATGATACCCCTGGGTAGAAATCACTGAGATAAATGAATTTGAGTTGGCACAGGAGAGCGAAAGAAGGAACTGGGAACATTGCTTTTCACCACAGCTCTCAATCTGAGTTGGTGTCCATGGTGATAAGGGAAGTCTGTGTCATGCTGGTTTAGCGGGCATGGTCTCTGGTGGCCCATCTGGAGTTTGTGAGATGGGAGGAGGGGATGACAGATGCTTCTGCCCTCGTGGACTTCCTACAAAGCCTTAGTTCAGCTGCAGATAAGACTTGTCCAAGCAGTGGTTAACTGGCAGTGAAGGTTTGAGGCATTTGCACTCCCTCGGCTCATTCAGGCTCCCCTGTCCCAGCAAGGAAGGAGGGAGCAACTCCAGGTGTGTGGGCTGGAGGGGCCTGGAGCATGTGCTACAGGGTTATAGTGGCAAGTAGCGTTTGAGCATGCAGGGCTCAGGACTGGCTGTGGCAGCAGGAACCAGGCATCTGCTTGGGGCTGCGGCGCTTCCAGGGCTGGCCCAGCAGCCAGACTGGCCCAGATCATTGCACCTGGGGACAGCTGGCTTCCTTCTGGAAGAAATGAGAACATGCTTTGGAGGATGGAAGGCATTTAGGTTACTGATGTCTGGGTGGAGCTCCTGCAGTCCTGATGCCCTAGTGCCTGCAGATTGGGCTTCTTTGGCAGGAGGTGGTCTCATGAATCACAAGTATTGCTGTCCCAGTACTGCCAGTGCCAGAGATCCTATTCTCTTTGTGACCCACCTCCTGCCTTCCTTGTGAGCATGGAGAGCAGTGGTGAGGAACACATGCCCTGAGCAAGCAACAGCCACAGCCCTCCATCCACTCTAACCCCTGGAGGGGTTTTATCCTGGACAGGCCATGCATAAGCTGTGCAGATGTTAATGATTTCTATGCTGAAGAATGTGGTGTTGTTGCTGAACACAGATCGAGTCATTAAGCTGTGCTGGGCTCTCTGGAGCTGGGCGGTGTGGGAGGGTAGAGACAGGAGCAAGACCCTGCTGCTCCCAGCTGGGGGTGGGGGGGAATGTTGCTGGCAGGGTATAGTGGTGGAGCTGGCTGTGCAAGCTGTGGTCTGTGCTCTCTGGGTTCCTGAAGGTTTTTAAGGTAGGGCTGGAGACAAGTGACTAGAAGTGACATGGGATTTCCTCTCCAGCCTGAGTAGGGTATAGGGGGGAAAATGGATAGTCTGAGAGAGCCTGTTCCTTGCTCCAAAATACCTGTCCTCTCTTGGGTGCATGATGTTCTGCAAACTTTGCCTGTTCTATTTGCTAGCCCTCAGAGTTTGAAACCTGAGCTCAGAGTGCTTTCTACAAGGTCTAAGAGCCCTTGCTGGTAGTAGGTGCCCAATCCATGTTCTATGTCTGTTTAAGCAGAGATGTGGGGAGCTGAAACCTTGGGTGAGCAAGAAGAGGTGGTTTCATGCAGTTAATCCAAAGGCACATGGGGTCCAGTCCTCCCTCAAGCTGTTGGTGGGAGATCTGAGACACTAGCAGCATTCCTGTTGCACTGGTATGTTAATGACAAGGTGTGGAGGGATTCAGCCCATTTTCAAGTCTCCTGGCACTCTGGCTCAGATGTGGCTCCCTGGCAGTTGTGTAGGTGGTCTGGGTAATGCTGCATTGGTGCGTGCCCTGTAGGGTGCTTTCCTTTATCTTTAACCTTGGGGATATTCTTTTTTGTTCCTTCCGCCTTAGGAATTTCTTTGTGACCCAAAGTTCAGTGATGAAGAAGATCTGGAGGAGAAGCTGGCAGTGTTCAAAGGTGAGAACTGGAGGGTTTTCCTGTTCTTTCAACCTGTTTGCTCGGAACAGATGATTTTCTGCAGCACTTAGATCTCCCCAGCTTGAGATTCTCTGCCAAATAAAAGTGACTGAGCTGGGATGGATGCCTCCCCCTTGCTTGTGGGACTTGGTGAAACTCTCCAGAGAGGTGGTTCTCCCACAAGAGCTTTTGTGCTTCCCTGACTTGTGGGGAAGGAACATGTCACCCTGCAGACGTCCTGCCTGGTGGCCGCAAAACCTGCTGCGTGGGCAAAACCCCGGGGAGCTGCAAAGGAGGATGGTTTCTGTTTAGATACCTTGAGAAGCTAGATGGTCTACTGGATGATGCAGTAGCTTTGTTTTTTTTCTTTCAGTGAGTAGGAGGACTTCTTCCCACAGAGCAGAGGTCTCAGCTGCTTCCTGAATGAGTTGGGGACTTTATCTTTCCAAAAGTGTCTTCAGTCTGATCTGGTCCTTCCCCAGCCCTTTGGTACCAGAGGCAGGAGCAGTAATGTGTCTCTAGTCCTGGCCAAAGCCTAACTCTAGTGGGTCAGCAGATCTGGGGCTTAGGTTTGGACCATTTGCTGGGTTAGGGGCTAAACAGCTCAAAAGCTGTGGGGCTTGTCCCTAAAGCAGTTACAGGACAAGATCTGGCAGGACTGTTGTCCTTTGAAGCAGTGGCTGAAGGCAGTTGAGAAAACATGCCTTCTATGTCACACTGCCCTCAAGGTTTGTCCTCAGCCTGGCTCTAACCAAGCAAAACTTGACCTGGCTTCCATTTCAGGCATTGTCTGTTTTTTTTCCCCTCTGAATTTTGGCTTTGCAATCCAGTGTGGAAGAAGCTGGCTGGGGTTTTGTGATCCCTTACCCTGCTGGGCACAGAGGAGCCTCCTGTGCTTTTTCTGTTGCCTTTTGTATGGCTTTGGCTTTTGGCTGCAGCCCCACATTATTTTTTCCCATCACAATTGGGGCTCTTCAAACATTGCAACTGTAGGTCACAGGCACAGAATTCCCTGTAACGAGAGCCTTTGGCATCTCCTCCCGCTGCCTCGTGAGTTTGCCTCCGTGGCCTGTCCCGCTCTCCAACGCCTCCTCTAACAATCAGCTCATTGTGCAATGATGGGGGGAGCGTTTCTCCTCTGTGGTCCTTCCCACTGCCCTCCCCAGCCGGGCCCGGGGAGCCCCCGTGTAGTGTTTGTGTAAATGCGTTTGTGAGGGGAGGGACCACGTGTGGTTTTTGCCCCACCAAATCCCTGCAGCTGGCAGAGGAGGGAAAGATGAATGTGTGAGCTGAGGCGTGGAGCACGATGATGTAAAGCTGCCTCTGTTCTCTGGGCTTTTGGCTATGTGTCAGCTGAGAAGAAAACATGTGCTGTGCGTGGACACGGCAGAGCAGGGTTTGAGTCCCTGAGCACATGCTGGGGTGCCTGACCCCAGCCCAGGGAGGTGTCTGTTCATTTGCACAAGGTTATTATGGGGGGAGCAGCGTGTGGGAAGAGGCAGTTCCGCATCAAGCATCGCTTTGGCCCCTAAGCACATGTGACCGCCCCAATTTCATCTAGGATCAGTTGCTTAATGCTTGAAGGGAGACATTTATTCCTGCCTAAAGCATGAACAGCTTTGGTTTGTATGTGATATTGCCATAGGTCTGTCCTGATCAGCTCATGATAGCAGTAATCCAGCAGCTGAGACCCAGGTGAAGATGTGCCAAGCCATTGCTCTGTCTCTTGTCTGTAGCTGCCCATCATCCCAGGACTTTCTGTCAGAAACACAAGTCCTGGGAAGGTTCTGATATGTGAAATATCTCCTCTTTCTTTGGCTCCTTAAACTAGCCTGCCACTTCTCTCTTCATATTCACCTGCTTGCTGGTGTCCCTGGAGCAGAGGCAGAAGTGCTTTTCCATTTGGGGAAAGGAGAACCCTGGGAGCTCTCACTCCTCTGAGGTTGTTCTAGGGAGTGAGTGATAACTACAGGGACAAGTGAAGACTTCTCCAGCTCAGCGTGGCTGGATGGTGGCAGCAGGCATCTTGCTCATCTCATTTAGCAGAACTTGAGATGATGGGGGGCCCCCCACAGTGCTAGGAGCTGTTTTGTCTGTAAGACAAATCCTTCCTTGAAGAGCTTAAAGTCTAAATGGGGAACAGCCAGCAAGGGAGGGGGGCAGGAAGCACCCAGGTGCGCTGCTCTGAAGGTCAGAAGCAGCACAGCACTGAAATCCTGGTTTTTCTTCCTCGAATTGGTGCTCTGTCTGTTGCACCACACAAATGTTTGTCCTGCAGAGCTACCCAGACCTTCTCGAGCAGGCTCTGCCTTTCTCTGAGGATGCTGGAGTTGCCCGATTCGTCAGTGTTTGACAGCAGGCTGGGAGAGCAAACAACCTGCTCCAGCACAACTGCCCCTAGGCATGTTCTTGGCTTTGCCCTCTTTCATGCGGTCCTTGAGCATCTCTCCTGGCAGGCACCGCTCCAGAGCGCAGCACGGTATTGGGAAGCCTGCAGAATCTGTCCCTTGCTATTGCAGGCAACTACGTCATTTAATCACCCTCCTAATCCAATCAAGCTTCATCTTGGGAGTGCTCAGGGGTTTGTTTTCCTTGCTACTCTTTCTGGGAGGCTGTTCCAGAGCTTTGTTTTTCTGGCTGGAAACCTTTTAACACTATTCATGGCTAGCTGATACCTTGTTCTTGTGCCAGTGTTTTCCTTCAGCTTAAATGAAAAGCAGCCACAATTAAAGAGCACTTAACTGTAGAGCCCTGGAGTTGAGATAAAGATGCTGAAACCACTGGGTCTTGAGATGGTCTCCCTCTCTGAATTGTTTGCATTGGGTAGTGTATCAATTTTATCCCCATATCTTATTTTACTGGTTCAAGCAGGCAGCTCTCCCAAGCCCTGCATCCCCCTGCTCAGTGTCCTACTAACTTGCCTCTGTCTCTTCCAGAAAAGTACATGGAGTTTGATCTGAACAACCAAGGCGAGATTGGTGAGTGACTCGGGGAAGCTGGTGCTGGGCTGGAAGAGCAACAGGCTGCTAAGTTGGTTTCTGCTGCTATATCTGCTGCTTCCCTCTGTACTGGTGTTGCTGAAGAGGAAAACCTGTGGGCTTTTCTTGTGTCCAGCCTTGCATGGATCTTGATCCCCAGTCACTGGCTTTCTTGGCTGTCTAGCCCTGGCCTTTCAGCCTTCTCAGTCTCTCCTCACCTGCTTCAAGACAGGGGCTCTTTTCAGTTCTGTTCTCCTCCTGAGTATCTCCTTAGCCTCTTCACTACTTTCTGCTCTAAACGCCTTTTTTCTTTCCTTCTCCCTTTTTCTCTACCAAGGCCACCCTTTTAACCCTCAGCAATTTCAGAGCTGGGAAGCCACAGGGTTTTGACCAGCCTGGCTTTTGCCTGGCTTGAGGCAGAAGCCATATAAACCCATGAGCACTTCTAGTTCAGGGAAGCTCTGTGCTTTTCTGGGAGGGGAGCAGAGAGAAGCAGGGGACTTGGATGCGAGTCTGGCTCAGCTGAGCAGCTCTGCTTTGGGCCCAGAAAGCACTAGTTATGTAAAGATCCATCCTTCTCCAGGCCTGGAGCTGACATTGCAGTGTAATCACTCCCATGCTGTGCCCTTCCAGGAGGCTGCTGCCTCTCTCCCCTCCTCCACAAGTCCTTGAGCTGAAGTAAAGCCTGTGGGGAGCTGGAGGAGGCCTGGCTCAGGGCTGTGCTGATGTTTCCGGGAGGGAAGGGGCCACAGGGGTGGACAGAGCGATGGAAGGAAATGGCCTGCGGAGATGGGCAGGGGCACCTGCTCCCTGCAGCCTGTTTGTCTCCAGCTTTAACCCTGGTGTGGCTTCCCTCCTCCCCCTTGTGATTCTTGGCACCATGCTCAGAGCTGGAGAGCAGTGTCCCCACGTGTCTTTGGAGTGCTTGGAGAGTTGTTCCTTTTCTCTGTGTGTGGTGTTTTTATCTTGAGCTGCAAAAATGAGAAAGGATGCTCTGTACGGGGCAGTACAGGAGTAAGCTCTACTGGAAGGCTTCTTTTGGCTTTCAGCAACAGCTTAATGCTGTCAGCCTTGAAGTCTGTAGATGTGAGGTGGTCTGAGGTGGGAGCTCATGCCTATATCCCTAGAGTTGGTCTGTGCTTGGTGTGGTCACCCCTCAACAGCACCGATTGCCTTGCTCTTGCAGATTTGATGTCTGTCAAAAGGATGATGGAGAAGATGGGGGCCCCGAAGACCCACCTAGAACTGAAGAAGATGATTTCTGAGGTTACTGGAGGGGTTAGCGAGACCATCTCATACCAGGACTTTGTCAACGTGATGCTTGGGAAACGCTCTGCTGTGCTTAAACTGTGAGTGACCCTTGAGAGGGAGCTGGGGAGATGCAGGACCTGCGCTGGCATGTTGGGGAGCTGGGAAGCAGCAGCTGCTCTGCCTGGTGGAGGGAAAGCTGTGCATGGTTGGTAATCATGGAGGAGAGGACCCTTGTGAAGGGGGAGCTTGCAGAGAGAAAGGAGAGGGTGTGAAAGCCCATGTCTGGGCTGAGCAGTGGCGAGTGCTCGCAGCAGTGCTGTGTGTCAGCACAGGCTTCCTCCCACGTGATCTGTGCAGAGCAATTCTCCCCCTTTCCCGAGGCTGTGCAGGCACTCGCTGCTCTGGGGCTTCTTCCCATCTCTTCCCCTGTGACTGGTGGCTGGATGCGAGGGGTGAATGGTGGTCCTGCCAACACTAGCAGTGCTGGCTCTTGCTTCCCGCAGGATGCTCTGTCCCTGCTGGTTTTGGAGAGATGGGCAGTAGGTGGAGAGAGGGCACATGCTTGAAACAGCTGGCTTGTGCTGGGAGAGGTTTTAGTGGTACATACTGCCAGCACCAGCCTCCCACGGCCTCCTCTGCCCTCTCTACAGGGCTCTGGAAGTCCTGCTGTAACAAATGGCTTCTGAACACTTGCTTGGCTCCATCTCCACCCCATTGAAGCCTGGCTTTTCCTTTCACAGCCACAGAGGCTGGCCTTGCTTTTGTATCTGTAACCACCATGAATAGGAGCTGCTCCTCTCCATCCCCCTTGCCCCTTTCTGGAGGCAGCTTTAGAAATGCAGCCAGCTTTCAAGGCAGGTTGGGAGGAAGGATCTCACTGCCATGTCTCGCCTGATCTCTCTAAGCCAGCACAGGCTTGCTGGTGATGAGTCTCTCCTCTCCCCACTGAGTGCCCTGTGTCCTTGTGCTGAGCTGCTCCTCTTCCAAGTGTGCACAGACTTCTGACACCCTATTCTTCCTTTCTTTCTTCATGGAAGCAGCCTGAGCCTGCAGCCTCTCCCATATCTTCTATCTTTCCTCCCAACTGCAGCAGCTCCTGCAGATAGGTCACTTCTTTTGCTAACAGATGCCCCATTGTCTACTGGACTCTTTAGAGCAAGAGCAGAAATGTAAAGCTTGTCCAAACAGCAGTGCAGGCCTTTGACCTGGCGTGGCAGCTGGCATTCCCAGCGTAGCTGCGGTCCTCAGGGAGGAAGATGGTGCTGGTGGTTGCAAAATGCTTGGGATTCCTCTAGCCAGTGCCTTGCTCCTTGTCTCTCCCCTCTTCCCTGTCTGTAACTGGTGTTGTTTGCTTGGTGTTGGTTTTTTGAGTGTTCTGTTGTGTGGTTATGTACAAGGTGGGCCAGGGAGGGTATTTGCTTTTATGCATCGGGAGAACTTGACATGCAGCGTGTGCCCAGGGGATTTTGGAAGTGGCTGTGTAAATAAAATGTGCTAATCCTCTGGGCTTTGAGAGGAAAATCAGCAGAGACTTTGAGAAACTGCTCCTGGAAGCTGCTGGGAAAGCAAAGCTGCCTGCCAGGCTGGCAGCACTGCCCTCTGATGGCTTTCTCTCCTCTGCTAGTTATCAAATGCTCATTGCATAGGAGGCAGATGCTATTGTTCAGCAGATAAAATTACCAATCATTAGAGGTGGGATTAAGATGCACCTGCTTTTTTTCATTGGTATTATCTGTTGTGTTTTGCAGGGTCATGATGTTTGAAGGAAAAGCCAACGAAAGCAACCCAAAACCTTCTGGTCCACCTCCAGAGAGAGACATAGCCAGCCTCCCTTGAAGAGGATGGGCTGAAACATTGGCACTGCCTGCTTTGCTGGTCTGTAACAGAGGTTACCTGTGCTTTGTTACTCTTTACTGTGGAAAGTCCTAGTTTTCAACTAACCTGCCTTAGAGGAACAGCAAGGGAAGCTGGACACCCCCAGCTCACGTCTTTCTGCTGCATCCCTTAACCAACTTGACTTGTTAGACAGAAGCTGTAGCACCAATTGTCGTGTGAGACCAAAAAAAAAAAAAATTGTCCTGTGATCTTACTCTTTCCTCTGCCCTCCCTGCATTTCTTGGACGAGAAGCTGCTTTCCTCCCAGTCTATGGATTCAGAGCTGTGCTTGTCATGACAGGTTCCTAAAGGGCCTTGCTGCCAGATGTTGAGCACTTCTCTCGCAAAGCCCCTGGCAGCAGCTTCAAGGGTGCAAAGAAATAAGTGCCTTCCCTTTTCTGTCCTGGGCTTCCTGACTTTAAGCTGGTTCTTCCCCTCCAGAGCTCACCAAGACACAAGCTGGGCTCCCATGTCTGGCCTAGTCACATGTTAGGTGAATGTGGGAAGCATGGACAGGTCTGCCTGCAGGGCCTCTAAGCTTGGAGATGGGCATGGCTGACTGCAGGGACAGCTTCTGTCTGCTCTCTGGGTTCATCCTGCGGTCAGATCTTGGGGAGGGTGGTTAAAGCCTCATTAAGGGCTCCTTGGAAATATCTTTGATCCAATCAGGAGCATACTGAGGGTGGTGAGACCCTGGCCCAGGCTGCCCAGAGAGGTGGTGGCTGCCCCGTCCCTGGCACCATTCCAGGTGAGGCTGCTCAGGGCTCTGAGCACCCTGCTCTAGGTGCAGATGTCCCTGCTCCCTGCAGGGGGTTGGACTGGATGACCCTGAAAGGTCCCTTCCCACCCAAACCAATCTGATTTCTATACTCTCTGAATGGGTGGTGCTCTGTCCTGTCTGTCAAGTGCAGAAACAAGCCTGCTGTGGTGCCTCTGCAGCCCCTTGGGAAGGCCTTGGGGAAATTAAACCTTCAGGTGGAAGGCAGCTGGGTGACTGAGCTGTGCGTCCAGCCAAACCAGTTGCAGACAGGGTTGTCTTCATGCAGTTGCTTTGTCCCTCTGATTTTTGCAGACCCGCTGGTATGTATTTCATCTTGGTCCCCTGGGGTTATTGGATACAGTTCCCTGATGGATAAGCCCTTAAATGTGCAAAATAAGAATGGCTGTTAAGTGTGGAGAGTGAGCTGGGATCCAGATGTAGCTGGGACTGTGCTATCCACACTGGTTACTGTGGTGATTCTTGCTCCTCACACAATTTCTGGAATCCAGATGTTTGCTCTTTGCCCTTTCCCTCCTCTTTTCTAAATGTTCTTGACAGCTTTTAACTTTTTTAAAATCATGATTTAATAAATATTTTTTTTAAAGGAAATACAGATGATTAACTCTACTAGGCTGATAATTCCTGCCAAAGGCTGCACTGTTAAATAAAACAAAACAAAAACATTCTCACTACTGTTTGCATGAAAACCAAAACTGTAATGGAGAGAAAAAAAGCAAAAGCAGCACCAGTCTAGGTGAAAGACTGCAAATAAATCTTCTGAAGCTCCACTCTGTGTCAGTGTATTTAGTTTAGCTCTTCTGACACTCATTCCATAGGACTGGTTGCAGATTTTGTGAGCTAGTTTCTGAGTCTGTTAATATAAACCCTTAGAGATCCCAGAGATAGGACTGGACTGTCTTGTTCTGATCTTTATCTGTAGTAGCTGACTGAATGCCACCAGGTTTGTGTTAGAAAGGCAGAGGTCACCTGAAGCTGTCCTTTCTTTTTGAATTCCTGAAAGCAAGCAGGTGGCTGTGCTTGTTTTAAGGAATAACTTATCAAGAGCAGACACTTGTAATACCTCTCCTGAAAGAGTTTGGTTTGTGGTGTGTTTTTTGGTATTGTTGTGCTGGTGTTTTGTTTTGTTTTCCCCCTCCTCTCTGCTCTTAAAGCAACTGCCTGAGGTTCTTGTCTGATGCGAGTTCTCAAAAGGGAGACCAGGCCTCCTGCAGGAATGACGTGGGTAGAGTTTTTCTCTGTGTTCCTCCAAAGGACAGCACTGCCCTTAGATCAGAGCCCCCCGCCTGCTCTCCGCTGTTAGCCTCTGGGAACATACCTGCTTTTCTGGGCTGTTGTACAGTGAGGAAAATAAAGGGAGCATGTTACACGAGGGACACTGGGATGGGGTTTGCCATAGTTCAGGTCACTGCCCAAAGCTATCACTGTGGAAAAAACCTCATCCTTCTGATCCTGGAAAAGAGCAGCACAACCTGCTAGAGCTGGGAAACAGCCTTTCTCGGCATGTCCTTGTCCCCACGGGGCTAAGTGCTAAGGTGATAACACCTCCTGTGCTGGGGCTGAACCGCCCTGAACTTGAGGCAGGAGGGAGCAAGAAAAGAAACCCAGGTCCTGCTGTGAGGGGGACACCAGGTGCTGCGCTTGTGGGCCCCGCTCCCCGGCCCAGCCACACCGACCTGCAGGCGGCCAGGGC
>JANHFX010016835.1:0-11764 GCA_027560015.1 Chloroceryle amazona | reverse complement strand
TTCCCTGGACAGAGGGGGAAGAAGCACCCTGACTGCCAAAGGCTGAGCAGCAGTCACTGCTGCCCCAAGGCCATGCTCCAGACCTCTGTTTGGAGGATGCAGAGACAAGAGGGGTTTTGGGTCTTGCCAGCAGGTCTAGCTGTCTCCCAACATGTTCCCTGTTGTGCAGTACAATTTGCAAGGTGGTCCTGAGCTTCTAAAGCTACCACGAAATCTCCCCTCTGCTGCAGCTCAGTGGTGATAGCAACAGCAAGTAGAGCTTTTGCAGAGAAAACTTGGGTGTGCTGCCTAAGACTGAAGAAATAAAGTAATGAAAATGGATGTCCAGGACATTTCCTTGGTACGGCAATATTTGAACTTGATGATCTCCAACTTCTACCATTGTATAATTCTATGAGTTGGTGGTCATCTTGCTGGCACAGGGTGTGAATGAGAGCAAGAGGACAGAGTGCTTCACCACAGGCTGGCTGGGCTCAGTGCCTTTGCCGTGGCATGGCTGTTGAAGCTGTGTTGCAGCTCACCAGATTCAGGACTCATTGTGTTTCTCCTTTCTGCTGCTTATTTTCACAAGCCCTCGGTGGATGATAACTCCTTTGCTATGTCTGCTATTTCATTTCCATTCCTTTAATTTTTTCCCTCCCTGTAAAACTCCTTCTGCTTTACTTTTCCACCTCCCAGCCCCCACAGGTGACTGTTTGAGACCCAGAACAGGCTGTGCTCTTCTGCTGGCTGCCCCTGGCTTCTGCTGCAGAAACCTACCTCTTACAGCCACCCCTGCACGGGAGTGGGCAGCAGGGCCAGCCAGAGTGAGCCACCCAGCCTGGGTCTGCATGGACTGCCTGCAGAGGGTGTAGAGCACAGGGCAGAGCACACCCAGAAACCCAGCTGTTTTCATGGAAAATGTCAGCAGCTACAGGGACAGCTTCCATTGCTCGTGCTTCCAAGAAAACGTGAATCATGCCTGGAAAGACCAGGACTTCAGGTGAAGGGTAATGAGGTCCCCACGCTTCGTGCATTGAGCTGTCTCTGGGACAGGGATGCTGCCATGCACTGCTCCCTCTAATAAATAAATAAAAATTGGATAAGCAGAGATGGAGCTGTCTTCTGATGCCCAGAGCCTGCAGTGAGGAGGAACAGAAGGCAGCAGGAGCTGCAGCCCCATTAGCACCAAAGCAGCAGAGGACAGCCTACCCCTTGGCTCTGCTTTCCCAGATGTCTATGCTTGTGGCCACAGCTCCCAGCAGAGAAGGGGATGTATGGGCTCAGGGAGCATCTCTCAAAGAGCTGAGCAGAAATGCCAGCTGCCACCTGGCCCTTCTGCTCTCCACCCATAGCCAACCCAGTGGCAGTACCAGATCCTGCGCACGAGGGGCAGTCCTGTCCAATTGATCAGACTATGTGCCCAATCATGGGGGTTTTGTCTGACAGGAGCAGGGGTGAAGACCAAGGAGGAAGGTGCTCACCCACCTTTGAAGCAAGGACCATGTATGCTAGGAGTCCTGAGCTGGCAGAGGGAAAACACAGGCTATGCTGGGGCACCAAGAGCCAAATCTAACACACGATGGACTAAGGAGGTGGGAATACAGGAACAGGACTCTGGTGCTGTCTGAGCCGGACCTGGGGACCTCCCATACCCTGGTGCAGACAAGGCCAGCACACACACACAATTTGGATGCAATTGACAGCAACTTCACGCAGCAGCCCACACTGTCCTGGATAGCACTCAGGTCTGGTTCAAAATCTTGCTCTCCAATTCCCACCCTTACAGTGACTTAGACAACATCTGTCAGACACAAGGGGCACTAATGGGTCTTAATTGCCCTGAGCAGCCCCAGCTGAGCCCCACACCTTGCCCACGGAGGGTAGGAGGGGGGTGAAACGGGACACACGACTCCATTTAAGCTCAGTCGAGAGGCCATCTTCACTCGGGGCTGTGCTGTGGGTGGGCTTCTCCTCAGCCTGATCTCCTGGATTGGTGTTGGACCTATATTGCAGCCCCACTGCTTGCTGCTGGATGGCTCCATTCCATGGTGCTGTTGATGGACTGTCAGTGGCTGCCTACCCTACTGAAGTCCCTCAGCTCCTGGTGTGGGGACATCAGCAAGAACCTGCTCTTGCTGAGCTAGTCCTTGGCTGTGGGACCTTCATGAAATACAAGGAGACAGCAGAGATGAGGACGTTTGTTGAAAGGAAGTAAGAAAGGACAGCCAGAGAGCTTAGTGCTTGCAATTGCTGAGAGGCAAGGGCTATTTAAAGACATCATGCTGCCATCCTCCAGCAGATGTGTTACAACCTTTCAAGCAAGGTTTCAGAAAAGGCTAAGCAGCAGGATAAAATAGGCATTTATAAACAAAAAGGCATCCTTTAAAAACCCCCTAGCCATGTCCGAGTGAGGAAGAAGCAAGAGGATCGTAAACTGTGGAGGGTTCAGTGTGACAACATATGGGAGCAAGCCAAGAAAAAGTCTGCGAAACAGCTTCCAAGAAGCATTACAAGAAAATAGGGCTCTGTCAAACACACGAAGAGCAAGAAGGCTGCTGGAGAGGGCCAGGAGAGACTCAAGATTTAAAAACAAAACAAAACCAAAAAAAGAAGCTCAGAGAAGTTAAAGCTGTAGTTGAAACGTAAAGTTGCTGCTGTGCCTAAGGGCAGGGAGGTGTTGGAGGGAATGCCCCTCGAGGGGCAAAAAGGATTCAGAGAGAGTTCCAGAAGCCATAAAGCTGTGATAGTGTGATACTGTATGGGCATGTCAGCAGCAGCTGGATCAGACAGCTGTAGTGGACACATGGACAAATATGGTCTATTGGAGAGAAGTCAAAGCAGCTCTGGCAGTAGGAAGAGATTCCTTCAAACTTATCAGCCCTCTCTGAAGAGGTCAGTGAGCACGTACCTTGGGGAGAGTCAGGGGGTGCCAGCCCCTTGGGTCTGTAGGAGACCTTGGATGAGCTCTCCAGATGCCAGGCAGCTGTAGGGGGGAAGGTCATCTCATGGATGACAATGTGGGAAATGTAGCACAACACGTAGGAGACATAGTGTGTTTTCCTTGCCATGGATAGTCCTAGGGGAACATAGGCTGGGGTCAAACTGTTAATAATATTACATGTGTGGGGAAAAGGGCCAAGCAGAAGATACTGTGCTACCCAGATATCTGGGGACCAGTTGTGAGGAGCTGCTTGAGAGTCTTGTGAGATTGGCAATGAAGTGGCTGTTGAAATTCCTGACAGAGCAACACAAAATGATGCACACAGGAGAAACCCAGCCCTAACTGTGTATAAAATGGTGGGCTTTTCAAGAGTGAGGATTTAAGGATGTAACAGAGATCAGTGAAAGCATCAATGTAGCAGCATTGACTAAAACTAATATAGTATTACAAAGTCGTGGAAAGTGACAACGCAGATGGCAACAGAGCAAAATTGTGTGGATCAGCCACATCTGGAAGAGTGCAGTCCACAGGAGAGGAGGCTGAAGGAGACCAGGCAAGGTAAACATAGGGCCATGAGATTGGCTGCAGGGCATGCTTTAAAGAAAGAAATTGTCACAGGCCCATATTCCTGTTCATGCTGACAATGGGAATTTGCCTTGCTTCTGGGCAAGCAGCATCAGCTTCAGCTGATGAAGGGGAACTTCTCCCAAGCTCCTGCCAGGACAGAGAATGCCACCCTCACTCATCTGAAAAACAGTACTAAGGCATTTGTAGCTGCAAGAAAATCCTCACTAGGTAATTCACATGTAAAGTTTTTTACCAAGCTTCCTCCTTAGGTGAAGGATTGAGCACACTGCTGCTGTGGGGAGGCCCCAGTCTTGTGCTGTAGCCCCCCTTCCACTTCTGCTGCTCACCAGACTCCCTCCAAAGCTCTGCACATTTTGATCAGCATGGAAATGGCTGGGGTCTGGAGCCTTCCTGGGTTCCCAAGGGGTGAGAGCAGCCTGGGAAGCACAGCACAACCTCAGGAAGGTTTTGAGGTGATCCCTGGGGCAAGGGGGCTGAGGATGGGTGCCACGAGCAGGGCAGAGCAGGCACTCTGCACAGAGCTGAGCATCATGAGAGAGGCCAGGGCTGGTTAATCCACATGCAAAGAAGGCACAAGCAGTTCAAGAAAATTTTGAGGCTCTGTAGAGCCAGAGCTGGTTTTGCCTCAGAAAGGCAACCACCTTCCTGCTCTTTTCCTCCCCATCATGTTTTGCAAACTTTAAGGTCTGAGGACAACATGCTCCTGGTTCAGGGCCTGCACAGGGGAGCAGCTGAGGCTGAGGGGTTGGTTTGGGGCAGCCCAGACCCACCCAACAGAGAGGCTCCCAAACCAGAGCGGAGAGTTTGGGACTGGATCAGTGCACTCTCCTCCAAGTGTCGTGGTCACTCACTACATCCTGCTGAGCCCCCTGTCAGCAAGCCTCCCTTCCCTCCCAGTTCAGAGGTGGGCCATCTCAGTCCCCACAAGAGATGCCCATCATGGTCATGTGCTGTAGGAAGAACCCTTCTGGTCCCCAGCAGAGCCCTGCAGGGAGACAGGACCCGGGCATTCCCGCGTGGATTGGCCGCTCTCACCTCTCCAGGCACGTGTGGGGCAGCGCTGCTAATCCTTTGCACATCTTGGCAGGCTGTAGTTTTCCTCAGCTGTGAGAAGAGTGTGAGCAATGGCTAAAGCAGGCGCCGGCAGCTCTGTCTGCAGCCCAACTCCCCCCGCTCGCTTCTATATAGCAACAGGAGCTGGACCCCCGCCAGCCCTGTAACCAATGCCGTCTGTCCTGCTGCAGCTGGCCCCAGCCCCAGCAGCTTCTGGATTTTGTTTTCTACTCTCTAAGCTCATAAGGGCGGAAAAATGTATTTTTTCTAGGGTGATATCAGGTAATCAAATTGGAAGGATCAAGCTTCTGTCTGGGGGGCTTCAGAAAGCCTACAGGTTTCTTCTTAATGACATATCAGGCTCCAGGTCAGTATTTAGAAGAGTCAAGTAGAAATGCTTCATTCAAGTGAGGGTTTTTTCCAGTGAAAAGTGTCACTTTCATAAATATAAAAGTGCTTAGGGGAAGTCTTGCTGTTGATTTAGAGGCTGTGGCTAACATCAAAATATCCACAGCTTCAACAGTGGTTATCAGCTGGTGGGTAACAGTGACTTCTGTTCCAGAACAAATTCATTTTAATGTAAACATAAAAAAAGAAATAAATCTAATCATAGCAAATGTTCTGGTTTTATCTGACAGCAGCTCTTTGAGGCCAAAAAGGATTCCCATTCAGAATTTTAAGTGGAAAATTTGGGCCCTTTATCCATCCCCCTTTGGAGCAGTAAAACACATGCCAGAGCCTGGAACTACCCTCAGTGTGAGATGTGGGGCCTGAGCAGGGACTGGTCCTCGCCTCCCCCTGTGTGGTTCTGCTCCCCTGAGTCACAGCCCCTCACCTAAAGCCTGGGTGCTGCACCGCACCCCGGTGTTTGTTTGCTTGGGTTAGATATCTTTGCTTGCTCCACTGAAACTCGCAATCGCAGAACCAGCACCTTCCTATGGTTGTGACATCTGTGACGTGAGCTCCTCCCGGCCTCAGACAGGCACCCAGGCACAGTGTAGGTGCAACCCCAGTGAGGGAGGCCGCCTTCTGAGAGGGAAATCATGGCAAAAACTGGGACCGGCCTGGATCCAAGAGGTGGCTCCCTCTAGCTGCTCAGAGGAAGGATGAGCTGCAGCCAGCAGCTGCAATGGAATCATTCCCAACATGGCATAGCAGTGCTTGGAGTGGAGGGGATAACCATGGCCATCCTGGGCATTTCCATCCCGCTTTCCAGCTGGGATGTGACAACCAGTCCTCAGCAGGGTCAGGTCTGCAGGGCTGGACTAGAGCAAGCACAAGGGAAAAGGCCTCAAACACAGGCAAGGTGGCCATGGAGTCCTCAGTGCCAACTCTCGTGCAGTTCATGTAGCAGAACTTGCTCACACCCACCCTACACTGGTGCCAGTACCATTGCACCTGCTCTGAGAGCACAGGCACAGAGGGTGTGTGGCTCTGCTCCACCTCCGCCTCCCACTCCACCCCAGCCAGGACATCCTGCTCAGGTGTGGGCTCAAGGTACACCCTGAAAATCTGCCATGTGCTTGTCCCCGGCCTTGGCGACTAGGAAAACATGTATTCAAGTGCCTTGTTTAATGCTGGGCCACAGCTTGGAGCTGGGCAATAGGAGACCTTGCTCCCAGTCTGGCTGTCCACACCCCAAGAACTAATAGCCTTAATTTCACTGACCAGACCCAGCTGCCCCCTCAACCAGGGCTACATCTAAGCTCAGCCCTGGGCTCCCTTTTCTCCCCCTGCACAGTGTCAGAGGTTCTACCTAGCTCCTGGATGGACTTTGGACCTGTGTTGCAGTCCTGTCTCCTGCTTTTCTGGGATTATGCAGCAAGCCATCACCTGGGTTTCAGCACATGAGTACAGTAACCGAAAGCTGGAAAGCTGCTAGAAACTGTCTCCTTGGAGAGCCTGGGTTAGTGTTTTAGTGGTTTGTAATGGAAATTGAATGAAAAAAATAAAGGTTAAAATTTCAGCGGATGAGATGCTTGAATGAGGTTTGCCTGGGTTTGAGCTGATTAGAGACCACCAGATGTACCCAAGCAGGGGTGCCAGGTCTGGGGAGGGCTGCTCCTTCCTGCTGCCTGGCATTGATGTACTCAGCAGCCCTCCTTGGGTCTGGCAGAGGGGGGAAGAAAACAGCAGTGGCTAAAGAGGATGGAGGTACTTTGTGTCTTCACAGGCTGCTATCATTATGCCCTTTTCACAGAGGACTCAGGAGGGGGTGGTTCTGTTAGTAGCATGGAGTTTTGTCACCTCAGTTTGGGGATAGCCCAGAGCCCATCTGCCAGCAGTAGGGGTGCAGATCCCACTGTTCCCCGCCACCTTCCCCCCCCCCTGTTTCTTGCAGGCTCAGCAAGTCTGTCGGGCTGCCCTCAGGGCCAGAGAGTGTTAGGACCACTGGTTCGATAGCAGGGGTGTCACCAGTTTATTCCAAGTGCCAGGTCAGTGCCTGCCAGCTCGGTGGCTGCTTTTAAAAGCTTCTTTGAAGCTCAAGTGCTGTTGCCAGCCGGCTGAACACCTCCTGGCATGGAGAGAAGTGGGTGGCAGTGAGGGATGGGTGAGAGGTGCCAGTGGTTCTCACAGCTCCGGGGCTGGGAAGGGCAGCAGGGCCATGGGACCGCATGGCAAACCCCCCCAGTCTTGCACTCAACTGCTGAGCCATTGGGAGCACAGATATTCTTTTTCTCATTAATCTTCAGTAATAAGGTCAGCGTTGGAAATCCTGGGGGAGCTCAGATCTGTGGGGTCAGGCAGTTTGTGTGAACGCTACCCAGCAGACCCTGACCACCCTTACATGCTCTCCTTCCAGCTACAGCTGGGGCCCTGTGCCCCTGGCAAGCAGATGGCTGCTCCAGGCACACCAGGGGCATGGCTTCAGCTCTGCAGACTTCCTGCTGCCTGGAGCAGCCCAGACCCTTGCCCTGTGAGACCCTGTGGAAGAATCAGTTCTGTCCTCTAACAACTTTTACCAACTTTACCTCTTTCAGCCTTGGTGGGAGAATTCTCTGGTCCTGTGGCTCTGCTCCAGTTCAGTGATCCATGTGCTACAATTTCTTCTGTGGCCCCAGGGTGGGGGTTTAATGAATGCACAGAGCAAGTCTGGGAATAAGCAATGAAACCCATGTGAGAGGGTGGTAAGTAAGCTACACTGTATGCTGGGATTGCAGTTGTGCATTTTATCAGGGACTGATAGTTCTGACTAACGCTGAAGAAACCATGTACCACCTAGCAGAAACAAGAGTTGCACAGAAATAAGAGTGTATTTCCCGCAGACCTTTGTCCAGTGTTTGTTTTGTGCATTTCAAGGCTTTGAGTGCTAAGAAAATATTTCTAAAAAGAAACTACCCAAACCTTCCTTTTCTTCCCACGAGAGCTTAATTTCTTTAAGAGCCCTTCTGGGAGAGATTTTTGGAGGGCCAAGTGCACTCTGAGGACCAGATTTTCTTGTGTACACAATGGCTGGTTTCCTCCAAGGGCACTCTAGGTTTGTGCCTTGCAACTGCCCCCTCAAAAGCCATGTGGAATCTCTCATTACACCAGATTTATCCTGGGCTCTGTTATTTCAAGATTTTATAATCCTTTCTAACTTGCCTTTTATAGAAGGTAGTCTTGCTGCTTTGCAGTTTCCTGGTTTCCACTGGAACGTTTGAAAAATTAGCATCATATTTAACAACAGTGGCTTTCTGGTAGAGGGATCGTTGTAATTTTTACCCAGGCAACTATTTGGCACTTCATCTGAGTGCTCCTTCTGGCAGATTTTTAACCATATGTTCTAAAAATGGGAAATAAAATATATTTATTTTTGTTTTCCCTGTGCCTTAGGACAGTCATGCAAATGTGTATCCCCTAAGGACTGAACCTAGTGTGAGCTCCTTCACAGCAAAGGTCAAAGCAAGTAATTCACCAAGCGTTTCCATGATAGCTCTTTCCTTCTTACAGCCCGATCACGTCCTGTCCCTGGGGCTCTCTGGAGAGCTTTCTGCTTCTCATATAGTCATGATTTTTATGCCTTATTCCTCAGATCCTCCAAAGCCTGCCTTTCACCTGTAATTTTAGAGCTTGTATTCTTTTTACACTCTCATCTGTATGTAATTTTCACTTCTTTTAAGGTCTTGCCACTTCAGGTGTTGATCTCCATTCCCCTGTATAAGCACATCATGTTTTTTAAGGCCAGCCTACCTCTTATTTCCCTTTTGATATTAAAGTTACTGCTTTTGCACTCACCATGACAATCTGATCAGTAATTATAGCTCTGTGGCCACTCATTTATTACCTTTGAGATAAGCCCTGTGCATGGTTCAGGAGTCAGTCAGGTAAGATGCAGTGTGGGGTTACACCATCCCACTGCCTCTACCAAGCTTCTGCAGTCCAGCCCAATGATTAAACTGCTTGTGTGGAAGCAAGGAGACAGGGGATCCTGGCTCCCTCTGCTTGCTGCACACAAGTCACTGACACAGGAGGCACAGATGAGGTCAAAGAGAAAACCCTGGAAAGCAGCATTACCCAGAGCACTAGGACTCGGGCCAGCTGGAAATTCAGGAGTCACGTAAGTCCTCTGTCCCATCTGCGGAACTACCAAGTTCCTCGACCCCAAGCACAAGGCCCGAGAACAGCTGGGGCCACGGCTGGGACATGGTGCTGCTCCTCATGCCTGCTCTGTGCCCACACCAGGGACCTGCTCCCCTTCCATATGCATGGTGTTTATGCTACTACAGGTCCTAAAGTGACAGCCTGAATCTGAACAGCAGCATCCTTGCAGCAGCCCCTTTGCACCCAGTGCAGATCAGCGAGGACAAGACACATGCTGTGTTTGCAGAGACCTACTGTGGGCAGAGCCAGTACCCCAGGCACATCAACCACTGCTGCTGAGCTTCCATCTCTGCCATCCAAGCAGCACTGGTGCCACTAAGCTCTCTGCAGGCTGCAGCCTCAGCACAGTCAGCTGTGCGCTGACTCTGCTTTCCTGCGTCCACCTACAATGTGGCCACTTGCTCGTGTGTGTTCCCTGAAGTGTCACCAAGGTGACAGTGCTGTTCACAATCAAGTGTGCAGGCAATGTGCAGGACACAAACAAATATCAACTCAAAGCTGCAGAAACAGACCAGTCGCAGGATTTTATTTAAGGCCTGAATTCAAGAATTTGCCTGGATTACACCATTTTCACCCAGATTTGTGTACTGGATCCAGGCAGCAGAGCACATTGTGTCTCCTCACCCACCAGCCAGCACCTGCATTTTTGATCACTTGACAGAATCAGCTGCCATGCAAGGAAGTGCACCTTTATCTCCACATTAGCCATACAAGCACCCCACTCCTCTGCCACACGTGTGTTCAGCCTTGGCCCAGAAGAGCATCTGAACAGTGAAACAAGTTATCTCCTGCCCATCCCTTTTGCCCTACGTGCCCTGCTGGGGCACTGACTTTCCCAACTTGTGGATGGCTTCATTCTCAAGAACCTCCACCACCCCCTCAGCTGGCTGCAGCACACTGGCCACCATAGCCCTGGCCACGATTTCCACAGGCACTGAGTAAGCAGTGGGGAAGACCCGAGCCACAACGCCCAGAAACTGCTGAGCCATCCACTCTGTGGGCCGGGACTCCTGGCGTTTGCACAGCAGGACCCTACAGAGTAAGGAGATGAGGTACATCAGGCTGAAAGCATCCCACAGGGGAAAGCTAGAGACAGGGTTCCCTAGCTGTGCAGGGGCCCAGCCCAGCTTGCTAAACCCACATGGGGGCCGTGGGGCTTTGACGTGTGACTGAGCTGAGACAGTAAACCTTTTTCCTTGCAGTGCTGCCAAACCCAGGACAGCATCTCTCCCAGGCAGCAAAAGCATCCGTACGGCTGAAGAGATACAGGTGAGCATCTCCCCTGCACAGGGTCATGGTCTGTGCAGAGATAAGCTATGACTTGCATCTCCCAGCCTCTGCTTTCAGCCCAACCCTCTTCTGCTGGCATGGCATGTGACATTAGCATTGGGACAGGCCGTGGGAAACTGCCGCACTTGGGAAGCGGTGCACTCATCCACAAGATGCATTTGCAGCTGGTGGCTTTCTCCATTTCCCTCCCCAGCTCTCCACTTTGCACATCCTTTCCCTCTTTCTCCATCTCCCAGCCCACTGCCCTGGCAATCATTCACATGAGTCATGTGCTCTCCCTCCTCCACTGCTACTTACGCTGGCCGGAGAATGGTACAACGATCAAATCCAACAGCCTGGACCAGGTTCTCCACTTCTCCCTGTCAGAGCAGTCAGGGAGGGTTAAAGGAGACAAGGATGATTGCAAGCACCATCCCTGCCACCCCAAGAACTGGCAGGAGGGAGTTGCTGGGCTGTGGCCAGGACAGCACGAATGTCAACGTGATACTGGTACACATCTGGCACCGTCTCGGCAGTGAGCAGCTCTCCAGGAAAAGACAGCATGAGACGACCATCCACGGTGGACACGCTGACCGTTAGTCAGCAGCGCACCCTTGCAACCATCATGCTAACTGCAACTGGATGCTCCCGAGACAGCATCTGGACACAGTGGGGCTGTGTGAATCCCGGTGCAAGACACTAGCACACAGCTGTGAGTCCAGCACCTGTTGGAAGCTGCAGCACACAGCATATGGGAGAAAAAGACTTTTGTGATGTGTATGTTCCCACCTGGGGAGCCTGTGGGCTTGCCACATCTGGGTGATTCATCTCACACCTGGATACAGCCCTGAGCCTCCCCACCCAGCTGTTAAGCCATTCTAGCTTGGGGCTGAGGAGACAGGGTTTGGCTGGAGACTCCAGCCCATCTTTCTAGTGGTTTGAAGAGGAAGATGGATGCTGCATGTGGGTGGTACGCTGCTTTGGATGAAGCCAGTCGCATGGCTATCCTACCAACCCCCTTCCCTCACCACCACCTCTCCCAGCATCAGGAGGACCCTTGAAGCCATTTGCGTTTCTTGACAGTTCAGCTCCAGCTTCCCTTACCAGTGTCCCCAGAGGAGCTCACCCCACCTGCCCCCTCACCTTCACACGGAGGTAGAGGAAGCGGCTGTGCTGGTTTGCTCCCTGGGAGGACTGCAGGACAAAGTGTTTGCAGCCCCCTGCCCGCGCCAGCTCTGCCACCTGTGCCACGTAGTCCCGATCCACACGGACAAAGCCGTCCTGCAAGTAAAGGGGAGAGGAAGGTGAGGGCGGTGGGGAGAGGGTGGAGGGCAGGCAGGACCCCTG
>JANHFX010016834.1:0-35435 GCA_027560015.1 Chloroceryle amazona | reverse complement strand
TAGGTGACCCTGCTCTGGCAGGGGGTTGGACTGGATGATCTTTTGAGGTCCCTTCCAGCCCTTAACATTCTATGATTCTATGAATATACTACTTTGGAATATGAGCTTTATCAACTGGACTCAAGCAGAATAATGGTACAATATGCAGTTATTTGAAGAAAGCAAGTTAGTAAAGGGCAAATGTTTTTCCAGTAGTATTGACAAAGTCCTTATAAACTTTGACTAGATCACCAAAAGAAGCAATAAAAGCCCTCTGTAAGAATTAAATGCCTAAGTTTTTTAAGAGACTAGAAGTCCATGTTTTGGTTATTTGTATTCTTGGTTTAAGGAATGGTCTCTAACGGTGAGGGCCCTGTAAAACCTTGCCTGTGATTTTTCAATATATGCAAATAGATGTATATAAAGAGTCATGGATCATTTTACTACTATTTTTTATCATGGCTGGTTTTCCCATGAATGATAAAAGTTTTACTCCTCTATGTAATAACATGCCATAATTCAATTATTGTGTTCTAGCCACTTAGCAGTTAGCACCCTCCTGGAATAGTCTTAAGGTTCTGTAAATCTGTACAGTCTGCACTTTATCTACTCTTGAGCATGATGTGGAAGAAGTCTCCTCCCTAAGTAAATTTGAAACTCCTCCAACTTGACATCTGCTTACTCCCAGAGAATTTGTCTCCATTTATCTTGTGCTTATTTAAACATTATCAAAATATATCTTGAGACTGTCTTTTATTTGAACCATGGATTCTCTCCTCCTTATGTATTTATACATGTAGCTTATTGGGATGTCAGTGATAAGTACTTTTTATGTATTAAAATTTGTCAAAATGCTGTATTTATCATAATGAAGAAGGCATTTTGGTATAATCACCTCATTAACTGGAATGCATGGTGACATTGAATGACTACAGTCATTATGTTCTTGCAGATAGAAAAAGTTTTGCTTGTTTTGGTTTGGGTTTTGGTTTGTTTGGTTTTTTTAGCAGGGGAAAATTGAAAACATTGCACAATTGGATGGCAGGAAAAATCGTTATAGAATCTGACACACAGGTGTGCACACCAACAATTTCATATTTTAGTCCTGTGAATTATCTTTGTTTTATCACAAATATGTTGGTGGTTTTTTGTTTGTTCTGTTGTGGGTTTTTTTATGTATTGTCTGTTGTAAGTGGTATAATTAATTTTACCTGAAATCCAGATACCTTATTTGGGGTGAACTTCAAATTTAAGTTCTTCTAGAAGCTTGTTTTAAATTTTTAGAAGTTTGGTTAACAGATCTGTGATTTTTTTTTTTTTTTTTGTTATTTTTTCTATTTATATTTTAATAGAAATAACCAATTTCGCTGTGGGATTTTAATGTTTTAAGTTATGTGACTTTGTTGATGGTAAAATAGGGCAAATTCTTTCCTTGTAATTTCTTGCTGTCTCTACAGCAGTGTTTCCCCTAAATAGGAAAAAAATATTGTGGTTTCTTTCTCAGCCTGTGACTTCTGTCTTTTTTTGCTGTGTTAATTACTACAACATCCTGGTAACTTTATGGAAACCTCATGACAGCCTGCACCTGCATGCAAATCCTTCTGCATGTCAGGGAAGTAGTAAAGATTAAGAGAGCAAATACCTTTAAGCATAAGCCTTGAGGTGATATTTTGCCATTTTTAGGTCATGAACTGGCTGCTTTTTTAATTATCTCCATCTTTTCTTAGCCTGGAGAACAGACACAGTATTCCTTTGGCTGAAGAATACTGGTATTTACTGTTGAGAAGAGCTTATGGATTCTGATGATAGACCTTTCTTCTAGACAAATACAATATTGTAGTGGTGAAAATGAGGTGTACTTAGGACACATGTAAATGAGCCACACCTCTTGAGTTTCTTTGCACAGACTGTTTAAAAGTTGTCCCTTTCTTAGGCTGCAAGTACAGCCTACAGAAGTGCATGATCAAAATTGTAAAACATGGGTGTATGAAGCAACAATATCCTTTTTGAATCTGTAATTAACGCTCAGTCTTATCACAGCTAGAGAATGGCCCTTCATCCTTCCCCCCTTGCCAAGTGACCCCAAGGTGTGACATACTGCCTACAAAACCAGAAACAGATTACAGTTCAAAGTGCTTTAAAAAATAGTAACAGATTAGTTACAAAATAGGAACATATCCACAAATTAAACCTATTGCAGATTAAGCTTTGTGAATTGTTGAGGCAACAAATGATGAAAATCAAAGTAGGGCATGAATGTCAGGGTCTTCAGAGGAAGCAGGAGGTGTCAGGATGCTGAATGGACACCCTGAGGGAAGAAGCTGGTGCCACCTCAGCTTGAAAGGATGTTGCATGTCTTGTAACTCACCTGCTCAAAGGATCACCTACCTGTGATCAGTGTCAGGTCCTGTGATGCCAGTGAAGAACTGTGTGCAGAAACTAAGGCTAGAACAGTATTTACTGCAGCTGTCTAACCCACTCCAAAAGGGTGTTGTCCTGTGGTTCAGGAGTTAGTATTCAAGAATTCATCCACTAGTCTTTTTAAAAATACTTCAAGAACATAAAGTCTTCTGTTTATTACCAATTGGATTTTATACACACTTGATCTCATTTACAGCAGCATGCTACTTTATTATGTTATCAAAGTGTGATCAGTAACTTTTCTGAGCTGAATGGTTTGTTGCTGCAACCACGCCACACCTATTTCTCTTGCTGTTTCAAGTAAGTAGATAGTCTTCTACTTCCCACCTCCATACCTTTACTAACGTGAGCAGAGGAGGAAGCATATCAAAAATTCAGTATGCAGTAGTAGAAGGGTTTTTTTTTTTGTGCTTCCTGTAATTCAAAGGAGAAAATAAGTTGCTGCATATCCACTTAGCAATTAGGAAAAGAAAAAACAGAAGGGATTAATTTTCTGATTAAACCTATGTTAGAATTCAGAGACTTTCTGCATTTCATACCATTTTAGGGAGCTTAGTGTAACTTCTTAGGACTTTTAAAACTGTACTTTATGTATTTATTCTGTCAGGCAGAAGGGCTTCATGCATTTGTAATTACTAGTAAGACAGGGTGAGTCAAAAGGTAAATGTGCAGGTGTTAACATCTGATGTAATTCAAGCAGGTGTAGTTTACGTTTGTGACAAACAAGAGCAGCTCAGAGCCCTACTAGCAATGCCTCTATGTCTTGTGCTCTCATCTGCAACAGATCTGTTTGAATATTTGCATGTGATACTGAAGAAGGCTTAAGCAGATAACTGCCTTCCAGCCCTCAATCATGTTCTGTGGCCACTGGAATTAAAGTCTGTGTGATAGTCATAATCAGTAAATTATGCCTAGTCAATTAAAAGCTTTTTTTTTTTTGGTAAGATTTCAGAGTTTCTTTGATGTGGTGCAACTCTGGAAAACACTGAAAACATATGGAAATATTGCCAGTGTGACCATGCCAGGTTACTGATTCTTTCAGCTACCTACCACTTGCTATAATATGCATTAAATCTCTTAAGTATTTGGGTAAAAATAGTCTTTGAACATATGGCAACTCTGAACTTAATTTTTTTCTTTTCATCACTATTCAGGAGGAAAATGGTGTAAAATACTAATGGAAATTAATCACGCTGCATTTTGTAATTAAATTGGCTTTTGTCTGCATCCTCATGAGGAAATGTATTTGCCTGTGTTGCAGAAGGGCAGTAGTTGCATGCATCTGAAGCTGACAGAGACAAGATTAGTAAGGTTTCCTTATCAAGGGTCACTTGAGTATCTTAAGGCTTTTTCTCTCTGAAGTGATGGGTCTTATCAGTAGTGTCACCTTCTACCTTTATACTGGAGTGTATTTATTTTTCAAATACAGTTTAATATCAATCACTACAGGTAAATCAAACTCCACCAGATGATACCTTTCACATTCATTGGAAGCTTCTAGATGGCATCAAATCCTTAAGTAGATAAATGGTCCTGTCCAGATCTCGTGTCAGTGTTGCAAGCTTCTGCCAGGCTTCTTGCGTTTAAGTTCATAAAAAAACTTCTTGAAAGCAAAAGCAGTTCTTTGGAAAATACTACTTATTTGTCTTTGAACTTGTCACTGGTTTAGGGGAAGTTCAATGATTTTTTAAGCTATTTTATCCTGACAGGCTCTTTAATAAATACCTGTTACAATCTGATTTCAACAGTGAAATCAGGATTGTTGACCTGTTCTGTGTAGCTAGAGGGCTGCAGTTGCTGCAGGATAAGCCTTTTGTGTATCTCAGTCCTTCTCAAGCTGCCTGCTGCAGATCAGTTTTACTTTTGTGTAGTTAAAGGGCATCTCTCCAAGAAGTTAGGATTAAAAATTGGTTTAAAGGTACCAGGAAAAAATATTTCAAGAGGGTTTAGGACTAGGTGTTCAGTCATCTGTTTTGAAAACTGCTGTTGCCAAAGTTTGACAGGGTGACCTGAATGAGGAAATGACACGGCAGACTGCCTTTTTGTTTCTGCCTTTGCTAGAGCACTTTTACATTGTACCACCTTGTGTTTCTGAGGTAAGAAGTGGTGGCTTTCTTACCCGCTTTGAGGAATTGTTACTTGAACACGTTGGAATACCTCTTAGTTGAAATACCTCTTAGTTGAACTGTCAATCTGAAAAAAAAAAAGTGAATGAGCTGTCAGTTTATGCACATTTCCTCCCTGAATTTACATCAAAATGCTCAGTGACCAAAAAGCTGCCTTGGTCAAATGTATATCAGTGCTTAGCCTCCCAAGCAATTTTTTTTCTAGGAAGGTAACTTTCTTGTAAGAATAGTGTGATTGCTCCCTCCTTTGGTGGGGTGTTGGTTTTTTTTTTTATGGGGTGAGGAGGGCTGTGCTTTGTTGGGCTGTTGTTTGGTTGGGTTTTCCTCTGTTATTGCAGAGGAGTTCATGTTTTGTGGATTTTTTTAGCTATCAGGTCAACTCAACCGAGGATAGGGTAATGGGTTTGGGTTTTTCTGATGCAGACACATGAGTTCTCAGGTGAAGTAAAAGGATAATTTCTAAATGAGATTTGCCCCTATAAGACTTGTGATTGTATTTGGGGTATCGATCTATTTTCCATACTCTGTAGAAAGATTAGGATGTCCCTTAGCAGTTTTTGGATTTTGTTTGGGTGTTTGTTTGCATTTTTTACATTTAAGGGAATAGCTGAAGTTTTATTGCTGGCATAGAATGGTTATAGAAAAGAAAAAATCATTCAGCTGGGCAAATGTGGCACATACTTAATTTTTTTTAGCCAAGGCATTATAAGGAGCACTTACTTGAATACCTCATGCTTCTCAAATCCTTACCTTCTGATGCTCTTTTATTATTCATCAGAAAAGTTCTGCCTTTCTTTGTAGAGAAGAATAATTGGATCTATCAATAGTAAGATCCACATCACAACTGAGATTTACTTTGGATTATTTTAGGTTAGCTTTACGTTCTCATTTTGATTATTTTGTGTTCAGGATGTGGAACATACTGTTATTTTTACATGAGCACACACAGACTAATTAAGAGAATCTGCATGATGTATTGAGGATGTTGTGGAGACATAGTAAGATAAATGGGTTTTGTTTGTTTGTTTTCTTAAAATTTGTTATTTATTATTTGTTTTTTTCCCTGAAAGATGGTTGACCCTACTCTAGCAGAAATGGGAAGGAATCTGAATGAAGCAATGAAGATGCTAGAAGACAATCAAAGGTATGAGCAAAGAATGACAAAAAAAAAAAAAGAGTTGTTTGTGCTAAGGAACGATTAATGCTGTCACTGTCATTAAGCAGGGAAGAAATTTTCCTAGTAGTTTAAGGTCATATTCTGAAGCTTATTCCTGTACAAATCACCCTTGTTTCTCAAACGATGGGATTTTAAAAATAGACATACATATTTTTATGTGTGTTCCATAATATTCAGAGGAAGTCTGTTACTTAGAGGTGTTAGATCTTTTTTCCTTACTGCTGTGCAAGTAAATTTTAATTCCTATGTGTATGAAAATCTTTTCTAAGTATGTCATTTTCTCTTAAAGAACTAAAAAAACAATACTTTAGGAATTCTTTAATTCAGACTGCGCTAAACTTTGGTATTGATCTTATCTGATTATTATTTGCTAGACTGCTGTCAGCGAAATAGATTGAAAATAGGTCACTATGTATTTCTACAAGTCAGAGCCAACTATATATTTGATGTTATAAAGCACAGGCTAAATACATAGCTTGTTCTTGTGTCTTTAACTTAGAAAAGCAGAGGAGGAAAATGAAAAGAAATATGCACGGAAGGATATTCCTGGGCCACTCCAAGGCAGGTAGGCAACAACAATTATTAGATAATGCTTTTTACTTCTCATAATGTGTAAAATAATGTAACATTTTTGTTTTCCAAGCAACTTTTGTGTTAGTGCAGCTGGGAACATTTGCCAGGATAGGCATTGTATCAACTTTTTCCATACTCACATGGGGAAGAATAAAAAATACTATCATCGTGCAAACTATTTCCATCCTCATGTCAAAAAAATGGAACAAAGATTACTTATGCTTGGGGACTGAAATTTTGAACTGATGGAATCTATGTATGGGTGCTTACAGCTGTGATTGAGACAAAGTAAATACAGATAAACTTGTACTATAAGCATAAAGTTTCAATAAAACAACCAGATAAAAAAAATAACTGAGACTGATAGGGTAGAAAACATTAAAAAATACCAAAACCCCAAAACAAAATCAAAACCAACAAACAATCCCCCCTTTTCAGCACAACTGTCATAACAACATTATATGGAGCTCTTGGGCAAAAGGCAGGTAAGAGCATTGTACCTGGAAATATCATGGTAAAGTATATCATGTCAGAAGTTTAATATAGATTTTGCGTGCAAGAAAATTATATTTGTAGGGAATTAAGAGATTTGATGAGTTTGTGAGCAGAATTACATTACTTTGCTGTGTATCAATAAGCAATTAAGTGTTATCAATGCAAATTTTTCAATCCAAATTTTCAGATTTCGGTGATTTCTTTTTCTGTGAGCCTGAGTTTATGCTTTTTGACATATCCTACTGTAATTAAGTAGAAGTTTGAATTAATTGATTCGGCTGCCTCATCTTCAGGATCTGTTTTTCTAAGAGCAAGAAATTGGTTGTTTTGTTGCTGCACTCAGCAGTCTGTAAAAGTGCAGTGTTGTTGTCATGCTGTAACATGCAGGATCCCAAATGGCTTCTTCATTAGATGCTGCCACTTCACTACTTCACCTTTTTTTGATTGTGTTTTTTGTTTTTTTTCCTTCCCTGTACACCAGTGGACAGGATATGGTGAGCATACTTCAGTTAGTTCAAAACCTAATGCATGGAGAGGAGGAAGAGGAAATTTCACAAGCCTACCGGTAAAGCCAATATGAATTAATTTATGTGGAATATATTTGATTTTGTTATTTCTGATTAGTATAGAACTTACACATTGAAATATTTTGAAGTGTAACAATACTGTGCCACCATGTGACTTTTTAAAGGCAACTTACATTATAAAGTGAACAGGAATGATGCTTTAGGCTTGGATTTCTTAAAATTATAATGCTTTCATTAATAATTACTAAATTAAGTTATGCAAGGGAATTTTCTCTGATGTGACAGCTCATTTTGTTTTCTACTTTCCAAAAGTTGTTTTAAGACTGACAGACTGAGTACTTTTTATTTATTTACCACCTGTCACTGCAGATTTTAAAGAAGAAAAAGGTACTTTCCCATTTTTCTGTAAAATGGAAGTAATACTAACTACTCTGCAGAAGATACTGAAAACTAACGTTTGAAAAACAGTTTGGAGATTAAAAAGCCAAAAAGAAACAAAAAAAAATTCCAAAAAACCCCAAACAAACTAAAGAAAACTATGCCTCTAAAGATGTTAATGTGTCCTGAGTTTTCTCTGCGTGTGGAGAAAAAGATAATGTGCTTAATGCACCTTAAAAGTCCCAGTGCAGACAAGGTGGTTAGCTCCAACTCTTTCTGGATGATTGTCTAAAAAAGAAACAGAGGTGTTATTGTAAGCAGCTAGGCCAAGTGAAGTTCTTTTGTCTGCAGTGGCATTTTAGTATGCACTGTGCACTGGCTGGAGGTTGGCTGTGGTACACTCTACTCCTCTCTGCCAAATACTTAAAATTGTACTTCAACAAATTCTGCCCCTCTACAGTGAAAAGATGCAAACCTAATATTACTGTAATGCTCATGACTTGTATTTAGTTGTCAGTTACTCTGTTCTGGCTTGCAGACTTCAAAATGTTGGTGAACAGGGTCACATGGCTCTATTGGGACATAGTTTGGCTGCTTATATATCAGTGCTGGACAGGGAAAGACTGAGAAAACTTACTACAAGGATCCTTTCTGATACTACTCTCTGGCTCTGCAGGCTTTTCAGGTGAGTTACTGTGAATCAACTTTGACTAGGTAGTCATAATTGTTACAAAATACATCTGTCTGGGCTGAGGATGTCAACAAAAGAAAGCACGGTGCCACCGTGCCAAACCACTGGGTTGGAAGGGATCTTAAAGATCATCAAGTTCCAATCCTGCTGCCGTGGCAGGGATACCTTCCACTAGACCAGGTTGCTCAAGACTCCATCCAGCTTGGATTTGAACGCATCATGCGATGGAGCATTCACAACTTCCCTGGGCAACCTGTTCCAGTATCTCGCTACCCTCAGAATGAAGAATTTCTTTCTTATTTCCAATCTAAATCTACACTTTTCTGGTTTCAAACCATTGCCCCTTGTCCTATCACTACAGGCCTTTTTACAAAGTCCCTCACCAGCTTTCTTGTAGCCCCCTTCAGATACTGGTAGGCCACTGTAACGTTTTCCCAGAGCCTTCTCTCCTCCAGGTTGAACAAGACCAACTCACTCTGCCTATCCTCTTAAGAGAGGTGCTCCAGCCCTCTCATCATCTTTGTAGCCCTCCTTTGCATTCACTCCAACAGGTCTATGTCCTTCTTCTTGTTGTTTTGTTTCATTTCTTGCTCAGACAATTTATTGTCTGTTGTCTAAAAGATGTTGAAACCTTGTGCAATGATGAAATTGGACAAGTTGCAGGTAATGCAGCTATTTTGACAATTTTCAGCCTGTCTCATCAAAGTTTCCTTCTGCTCTACTTTGTCCTGGGGAAATGGAAGAGTTTATTTCTCTCTTTCTTCTTGCTGGTCGGTGTTATTTTAGTCACTAAACTGGCTATTGCTTTTGTTGTTCATATTTACTTGGCTTTTCTTGCAGGTATGAAAATGGATCAGCGTATTATCACGAAGATGATCGTGAAGGTCTCCTGAAAATCTGTAGACTTGTTATTCACACACGCTATGAAGATTATACAACAGAAGGATTTAAAGTTCTATATACTAAGCAGCCTGTCATATACATTAGTTCTGCAGCTAGAACAGCCTTGGGCCAAGATCTCTGCAATGAGGTAAAGTGACTCAGTTGGGGTTTTAGCTGCAAATAGAACCTACCTGGCTTCATATCACCTAGATTTAAAAAATATATTCAGACTTTTCCTGCAAGAGACTGGTACTTGCCCTGTAGGCTGGTACACTACAAGCAGCAACCTTGTAAATTTGTTGGGGCCAGTGAAAGTTTTCCTTTAGATCTGTGTGTCTCTCCTTAACTCCCACTGTTCGAATCAAAGCTTCTTTGAGATTTTTCCCAGTGGTAGGTAGTATGTTGACTGACTATACGTATGCCCAGGCAAGCTGAGCAGGCTCTCTCTGCAGCTCTCCTGTTCCTCCCACACTCCTTGTCTGCTCCTTTCTATGGACATAGTAGATTTTTATAGCTTATAAAATTATGTATGTTTCTAAGACTTAGAATGATGTGTCTTGAAGTTGAAACACGGGATGAAAAGGGGTGCTTGAAGAATGAGGAGAAGAATGGCCTCAAAAAAGTTTGATTTTAGGAAAAGCAAAACTTTGTTGACTTTTGAAAACTATCTTACTTTTTCCTCATGGTAGAAACAACAGCAATGTGACTGAACAGCAACAGAGGAGGGTGCAGGGGCTGTGGAACTGTACTTTGATGCCAGCCAGATATCTGCAAGCTAGTAATACAAAAATGTTACACAGTGTGTTGCTATTGCCTTCTTAATTGTGATTTCCAACGTAATTACAAAGCATAGGCAAAGGAAGCAATGTCCTTACTTGGGGTAACCTCAGTAGCTGTAGTGGACCATACGTTTAAACTAAAACAATTTGTCTGGAGAAAAATACTTCCAGGTTTCATTTACAGTCTGTGTTTTGCAGCAATGGTACAGTGGGATTAAGATAAATTTTCAGAATATTTCCAGTGAGAGGATCCTATGTGCTAACTTGTTTGTTTTCAAATGAGTGATTGTTCCTAGATTGCATTGTGCTTTACAGAAGCTGGTGAAAAAGACCTGAGCTCAAACACATTGGATTTGTGAACACTGAGCTATTGCAGAATTTTACTGAATGATGGCCCTTACCAGCATGAGTAGTCAGCTGAGCTGTATAACCAAAACAGGCAGATTGCTCTCCACTCCTTAATAAGGTGACTCTGAACCTCCAGGGGAACATGGTCCATGGAGAAAGCACGTTTGCTTATAGCATGTGTTAATTGTAGGGATGACCAAGAAAAAGAGGATTGAGTTTAGGCTGTTGTAGAGGGCACAGGTGTCTTCTTAGAAAAACTGAATGCAGTTGACATGCTAACCAAAAGTTGACTTCTTTTTTCAATTTCCTCTGTGCTTTCTTTTCTCTACTAATAATCTGATAGCAAGTTTTAGTAGGAAACTTACTTTATAATGTAATGTCCAGCTTTTAATTGTCATGCTTGCTATTTTTTTGTGTCACTGTGTATTTCTGTGAACACTTCAAAGGTCTCAGTTGTTGAAATTCCATCATTTTTATTGCAGCTGGGGCTGCCCCTTTCTTGCATGTGCCGTGTGCCTTGTAACACTATGTTTGGATCTCAGCACCAAATGGTAAGTTTGTTTTCCTTCAGAGCTTTTTTGTTTTGTTTCATTTTCCTTTTCTTTGAAAAGCCTCATTAAATGACTGTCAAGTATGTTGTTAGGAAAAGCTTATTAATGTACTCACTTTTTCAACTTTAAAGTCTTCTGTGTTACAGCTGTAGAAATCATAAGATTGAAATCTTCTAAAAAACTAGCAGCTTGTATCTTGGTCCTGTCATTTGCAAGGTATTCTTAATGGCATACTAAGGTGCTTTCTGGTCTAAGATTTCCAGAATGCATGTAGTCAGATGTACACTTACAGACTACATGATTTACTTGTGTTTTACACACATGCTTTATCTGACCTTCAGGTTATTTTACCTTTGAGAAGAAGAAACTGCAAGCCTCAGACATAAAGAATGTCTCCCAGAACTTCAGAATCCTGTTTTTTTCGCTCCTAATGCATTTCTCCAGTTCAGCAGAAACAATTATTGATTGTTTGACAAACATATTTATAAATATTTTTTTATTATTATTATTGGTAACAGGATGTTGCTTTGTTGGACAGAGTGATTAAAGATGATATTGAATCTGGAAAACTGCCCTTGTTGCTTGTAGCCAATGCTGGTAAGTGCTATGGACAAAACAAAAATGCACACTTTCATGAATGTATATAAAATCCAAATTAAAATATTATTTTCTTAAACATCCTAGTGGTTGCTATCAGAAAATATCAGGAAGTAGCTTAATGACCACAAAATAATTACTTGACTAGAGGCATTTTTATTTAACTGATTTAAAGGTTGATGGTACTGCTTATGTCATCAATGTATTAATATGAGTAGAACAAATCTCTTCTGAGTGCAAATCTCTTGTTGAAAATCAGTTTCACAGTAACACTTCAGAACTTTTTGATGGACATGACGTTAACTGCAGCTTTAGAAATTATGTTTTTTTTCTAGTTAATTAAACAGGACTGCTCACGAACAAAATTTGGTTGAAGTATGAATGGATGTAACTGTTACCTTGAACTTGGAAAAATATCTGAGGTGGTTTAGATTCTTTTAGTTGAGGTCATACTCTGTACATATTAAAAATGTCTGCATTTCTTATCTGAGGCTAGGTCCTTTAGTGCCTAGGCCATCTAATTTTCTAAGTATTTTTAACATACACTGACGAGCAAAACAAGTACTTATTTTTTTTTTAACAATTCCAATTGCTCATAAGTTATGATGAACCAGATACAAATACTGTTTTCTTAAACATCCTGTTTCCTGCTCTTGTGTGACTTTTTTGACAACATCACAAGAAGTCCTTTTATGTGGAGTCCTGCTTTGCATGCTTATCCTTTGTCATTGCCTTATTTCCTTTTCAACAAAGGGACACCAGGTGCTGGGCATACAGATAAAATTGGCCGACTGAAGGAACTTTGTGAGCAGTATAATATGTGGCTCCATATAGAAGGGTATGAAACTTGAAATTTATTTCTGTACAACTATTAATTGAAAAGTCTAATGAACAGCACATAATTTTACAGCTATCCAGCTAGTAGAGAGCCATAGAACCATCTTTATTTTTCTCATATTAAGCATTTTATATAGTTATTTTATATATACAAGAATAATTAATTGCAGTGGTTGTTTCAGTGTAGGACAGTGGTTACTTTTACTCGGATGGTATTATCAGGCCTTGCTTTAAAGAGCAAAAAAGCCTTACAGGACAAGTCAGGGGAGACATTATACAGTGCTTATTGAGAATGAGAAAGGAGAATGAAATAAGTGTGAAAGAAGTAACACTTCAGTGAAAGTTGTCAAGAAAACTGGTTGCTGCAGGTGCAGTGTAACTGGGAGGAAAATTAAACCAAGAGAAAAGAAATTCCAAGAACTTAGACAATATTAATAAAGACTCCAGTGCTCTAAGAATATTTTTTTTGGAGCATGGAGTAGAGACTCTTGTTTCTCCTTGTATACTGTTATATTTGCATGCTGTTTATTTCTGATACCAAATTTCTGCTGAATTATGGGTAAGACTTTAGAGGCTGATTTCCCCAAAGGTTGGAGTGAAACATTTTTAGACTGAAATGGATTTTTGCTTTAAGGCTTTCTGCCTTGGAATACTAAACAGCAACATCTACTGCAGTATTAACAAAAATATATGAACAAAAATTACTTCCCTTTACGCATCAACATGAAATATGTAGACTGAAGATTAAAATGTTGACTCCTAATACATATTTAGTATGTGCTAAAACCACTTTCTTTTTCTAGCGTGAATTTGGCAACTTTGGCTTTGGGTTATGTCTCCTCTTCTGTACTGGTATGTTTTGCTATATCTAGAAACTCAATGTGCTCTAGATTTTAAGGTCTTGATCTAGTCAAAATATATATGGCTTATATTGTCCTTATTGTAATAAACTTCAGGCTGCTACTAAATGTGACAGCATGACTCTTACCCTGGGTTCCTGGCTGGGCCTCCCAGCTGTACCTACAGTGACACTCTACAGACACGAGGATCCATCTTTGGTATGTTCAGCTTCTCAGTCATTATTCTCAAGATCTTGAAACTTTAATTTTGGTCATGGTGTAGTGACTCATTCTTTATAAGCATCTAAATTATAGTTTGAAAAAGCTCCCTTATTCAAGCTGTGACGTACTCCATAAGCTGGCAGAAAAAATGGAGTAGTTGGAGAGAGGTTAATAGTGGTTTATTTATTGTTTATTTTCCTTTTTAGTCCTTAGCAGCTGGGCTGACATCGAGTCAGCCTGTAGAGAAGCTCCGTGCGCTTCCACTGTGGCTCTCCTTGCAGTATTTGGGCCATGATGGGATTGTGGAGAGGATAAAGCATGCCTCAAAACTAGTAAGCAACAGCTTGTTGACATATTGTTTATGGATACTTTGCTTCTTTGAATATGGGTTGGAGACTGTTCTTAAGAACCCTCACCATTTAACAGTTTGAGCCTCCAAGCAGAAACAAAGTTCAGATAGTACAGGGTACAGCCAAGATGACTATGGCAGAACACCAGTATGCTTAGGAATGTTTCTGTGACAGCTGTTAATACCTCTATTGGATTATTTTGATGCACTGTAGAAGAATCACCTAAGAATACTGTAGCTATTGACAGTGTAACATATTTGTTCATATTGTGTTACAAACAAATTACAGAAATGGGATGAAGTGTTTTAGGGAGGGATGTAGTTTTACTATTAGATCATGTATTTGATTAGGGTTTTTTTTAATGAGAAATACTTCATATTTGTTATTTCTAAGCAGTGAAGTTTGTTACTTTTCTATTTTAACTCTTTTGTTTGAAAGATGTTCGGAGAAAGACTTCCATATTTTCCTACTCGCCATTGTATTGATTTAGGTACTAGTAAATTATAAATGCCTGACAAAAAGGACTTCATAGCATCCCTTCAGACACAGTGACAAGTGCTCTGGGTTTGAAGTTGAGCCCTTACCCTGTAAAAATTAAGGACCAATATAATAAATGTGTTAGTTAAAAAATGTATGGGTTTATACGTAAAACCTTTTTCCTTAAAGGTACGTCCTTGACAAAAAATTCAAAGAAGGGTGAAATGGAAAGCATCTGTATGGTTAGTGAAGAGGCTATTGGCACAAAAGACCTAAAAGAGTGACAAAGTATCATTGGACATTAAGATTTTGTGGCATCTAAGATTGATCTTAGCTTTTGTAATAGCCTCTTAATAGTCTTAAACCACAATGTAAGAATTTCTGTTCTGATGGAAGTAATTTAGAAAGCCATCATAACCAGTTGCTGTAGTAGCTTTGAGAAAATGGACTGTTCTTCTACACACTGTGCTTTAGCTAGTCAAGGGCGTTGTAGTATCTCTGCAACTTTGTCAGCAAATTCACCAAGACTTTCTTTTAATGAAAATCACTTTGTAGTCAGCATTTTACTAAAACCAGAAAACATTTTTCTACTACATTCTAAATTTGCACATAAGAACTGGATGAATCTTTGACATATCATAGGGGTTTGTTCAGAAATTTAAATCACCACTACTGTAATTTCTTAGTTTTCAGAATAGTTTTCAACTTCTAAACTGTGCTTGTCTCTTCATTTTGTTTCCCTTCTGCTGTGGTCTTTTAGAGTCAGAGGTTGCTGGAGAACCTGAAAAGCCTGGATTTCATTAAAACTTCGGTACAGTCTACATTTAATGCTTTGGTTGGATAGCTTAGTCTTTGGTTGGTAAAACCATAACAATAACTTTGAAGTAATAGTTTTCCAATATTTCTTTTAATCATAGCCACTGTTTTGAAGATGCTTGTTATCTTTCAAATTAAGTTCTGGTGCTCAGTTAAATTCTGTGGCTTGGTTATGCACAACAGCTGTTGTATTTGTTCCTTCACTGTGTACTCATGTGCTCAGTGCAGCTGACGGAACAACATCCAGGAATTGTTTCCAGAGGTGGATTTAATTCCATTTAAAAAATGGATTTGTTCAGTAATACGAGTTTCCATAAGTTGCTCCAATACATTCTGGCTGCACCTTGCCCTGCTGTTTTGAGATGATATTGTGAACCCCATGAAATTATTTGCAAATATTATCCCAACTCAGGTTTTTACACCAGGAAGTTTGGTCATGGTGTTTTGTCATGGTGGTTTGGAATTACACCTAATTCCAAATTCAGTTTCTTTGAGATGTTCCATTTTACAGGGTTTGGGGGTTTTATTCCCATTCCCCCCCAGTTTTAATTGACACTTGATGTATAGAAAATATAATTAGCTTAAGTTTTCTGGGGCAGCAGATAATTCACAGATTATTCTGAGTGACAACAACCATTTTTATGTAAAAATTGTTTTTCCAAGAGTATTACTGGCCCTGGGAACTTGAAGTTACTTGAAGCACTTCCGTCTTCCACCTGAATCTTGCATTTTTAGGATTGTGAAATGTAGCTTCAGATTGCCTCCAGAAGTTGTCCAGTCCATTTCTCTTATCCCCAAAGCATGATCAAAGATAATCTTGTTATTCTTGCTGGAACTTTCTTGATGTTCTCTGGGACTGTGTTGATCTGCTGGAGGGTAGTAAGGTTCTGCAGAGGGACAGACTGGATCGATGGGCCGACAATAACTGTATGAGCTTCAGTAGGGCCAAGTGTTGGGTCCTGCATTTTGATCAGAGCAATCCCGGGCAACGCTACAAGCTTAGGGAAGAGTGGCTTGGAAGCTGCATGGCAGAAAAGGCCCTTGGTGTATTGATTGACATTCAGCTGAACAGGAGCCAGCAGTGTGCCCAAGAAGGCCAAGGGCCTGGATCAGAAACAGTGTGACCAGCAGGAGTAGGGAAGTGATCCTGCTCCTGTTCTTGGCACTGGTGAGGCCCCTCCTCAAGTACTGTGTGCAGCTTTGGGCACCTCAATACAAAAGGATATTGAGGTGCTGGAGAAGGTCCAGAGGAGGGCAGCAAGGTTGATGAAGGGTTTAGAAAGCACACCCTATGAGGAGTGGATGAGGGAGCTGGCGCTGCTCAGTCTGGGGAAGAGGATGCTGAGGGGAGACCTTGTTGCTCTCTCCAAATACCTGAGGTTGTAGTGAGAGCAGGGTTGGTGTCTTCTCACTGGTGACAGGACAAGGAGAAATGGCCTCAAGTTGTGCCAAGGGTGGATATCAGGAAAAACTTCATTACAGAAAGAGTGGTTAGGCACTGGAACAGGCTCTCCAGGGAAGTGGTTGAGTCACCATCCCTGAATGTGCTTTAAAAATTCTGTGATTCTGGGGTGACTTTAAAGAAACTTTTAAAAATATTAATATCTGAAAATACTTAAAGCTAAACAAATGATTTAATGCTATATATTTGCTACATAGTGCCCAAATTTTACTTATGCATACCTTAAATCAGTACAATCCTCCTTTAACTGAATGATGATTTACTTTCTTTCATTTACTTACACTCCTAGAGTTAACTTTCATACTGAGAGAGTGTGAACATTGCTACTGCTGTCAAAACCATCTTCTTTGGTCAGCAGTCTGAGGAATTATACACAGTGTTAAATCTTTAAAGAAAATATGTGACAATATATCTAATTTGTGGGGTATTTTTGGGTTTTTTTTTAAGGTTGAAGATGAGCTGAATTCACCAGTGGTGGTTTTCAAGTTCTTCTGGGAATGTTCAAATAGTGGTAGGTGATTTACAAAATAAAACAAACCCTCTCTCTCTCTTTTTTTTTTAACTACTAATTTTTAAAAGTAAGTCAATGAGGTAGATTTTAGATAGAGCACTTCTCTTGGGTAACACGCTTTTAAAAGGTTGCAAACGTTGATCACGGTCTAGTAACAGGATCCATACCTGAGAGAGATCCTGTTTTTCAGATAGACTGAAGTTTTAAATTTTCATAACAAGTCATTTTCTACTTTCTAGTATTCATTAAAATTTTATTAGAAAGTAACTGAATGCATAAAATTACATTAACACATTACCTAGGAAATTTAATTCTTTTATCTGAATTTTACGTTGCCTTTTGTTTAATTAAGTAAATAAAAATCCACTCTTGTGATTCTTATATCTTTGGATTCAGATCCAACTTCACATGCTGCGCAGGCCTCAACTACTCAGCACCTCCTATTAAGGAACAAAAGACACATTTCTGACACTTTCAATCAGTGGGTAAGAACACACACTTTTTTCTCTTCAGGAAAAAAGAAGTCACAGTGGAATGCTTCCAAGGGTTGATCAGTGATGATAAAACCTTTGTTAGACTAGTTTGGTAGTTATTCTGGGTCTGAGATCCTTTGCAAAACTAGTGGGTGTTTTGGATTAAAAAGACAAATTTGCTCTTAAGCAAAGTTGCTTTCACATTTCAGTATTGGTTCCAGTTCATCAGTGAGCTAGATGGAAGGGATAGAGTGCAGCCCCAGCAGGTTTGCTGATGATACAAAACTGGGGGGGTGGCTGGTGCACCAGAAGGCTGTGCTGCCATTCAGTGAGATCTGGAGAGCTATGCAAAGGGGAACCTAAAGAAGTTCAACAAGGATAACCATAGATTCCTACACTTTGGGAAGAATATCACCATGCACCAGTACAGGTTAGGGGTTGACCTGCTGGAAAGCAGCTCCCTAAAAAGGACCTTGGAGTCCCAGTGAACAACAAGTTCTCCATGGGACAGCAATGTGCCCTTGGGGCCAGGAAGGCCAATGGCATCCTGGGGTGCACTAAGAAGAGTGTGGCCAGCAGGTCAAGGGACGTTCTCCTCCCCCTCTACTCTGCCCTAGTGAGACCACATCTGGAGTGTTGTGTCCAGGTCTGGTCTCCCCAGTTCAAGGGGGACTGGGAAATACTAATATACATATTAGTATACATATATTTATCATACATCTCATCATATCACCAGCAAGCTAAAGTATTTTATTACAAGAAGTGATTTTGAGAAATACAGAAGACTGTGTTTAGTTGTGTGGTTCTCTTTACCTGTGGGAAGTCAGCAACCAGAGGTGGTCATGCTCTGGACATTTCTTTAACTGTCCCTTCAGCTAGGAGAGCAGCTGGCACAGCTGGTTCCTGCAAGTGGAGTTGATGTGGTAGAACTGGAAGATGAAGGCACGTGTGTGCGTTTCAGCCCACTTATGACTTCTGCAGGTAACACTCAATTCTGCCACTTGGAAAAACTGGGGTTTGCTGTAGAGTCATACAAAAATCTCCTGGGGTAAAAGCAGATACTCTCAAGAAACTCTAGTATATTATTCTCTTATGGTGAGGGTTTTCATATAAACATAACTATTTCAGCTTAATCATTCTGCTGTGCTTTGGCAATGGGTGTGTAAGTGATACCTCAGTTCTTGTGGGTGGCTTTGCCTCATTACCTCTGCAGACAAGGACTTTTACTGATTATTATTTTAAAGTTAGGAAAAACACAAAGAGAAGACCTTTGATTTTAACAGTTAAAAAAGAAATACAAGGGATAAAGCATCCCTACTGTTCCTTCTTCCAGATGCTTAACACAAGATTCTTGATGTTTATACACAAGTATTTCGACACTGAAATGGTGCTTATGCTCAAAATAGAACTGCTTAACTAGAAGAATTCTGTACTAAAACTCTAGGATATTCTACAGTTACTGATGGGAAGGGGAAATAAAAGTCTGCTTTGGAAAGTGTCTCAAATTTCCTGTTTAGGCCAGCACCATTACTTACTTTGTTTAAGACAGACAGACTTGTCAGGGGGACAGCACAACTTGCAGGGGCTCTGGGTTATACATTTATTATCCTTTTAGGCTGAGGGGGTTGAGTGGCTTAGGCTATCAAAACCCCTGATGTTGATGTGAGAGGGTTCTGGTGTACACAGAAAACAAAGATTTTTAGAATAAAATTACTTGGCGATGCTGTTACGTTTTGTGTGTTCTCTTTTAAACCAGCAGAGAAGCTCATTCATGATCTGTTTGGTGTGGGGAAGAGGAATGTTTTTTGCTCTAGCTACTGATGTAATGAAGAAGGTTATTGTCCTTAAGAGTTTGTAACAGCAGAGAATACCTTTTATTAGCTTTTTTGTAATTAAATCCCTAGCTCTCTCCATTTTTATGTATCAGTGGGAAGATAACTGAAGAAAAAACCCACCCAGATCCAGATATTTCAATTTTATCCGTAAATTGTATTTATGATTGACTTAACCTGTAAAGAAGCCACTCTAATTCAGACATCTGTGTGATGTATGTTCACTTTTATCATGCAATAACACATCAGCTCTTTAGTTTTAGGAACTGAAATACAAGATGTTGATCAGCTAGTAGACTGCTTAAAAATGAAGATACCGGTATTGACAAGCACACTGCAACTGCGAGAGGAATTTGAGCAAGAAGTGAGAAGAACAGTAGGCCTGTTGTATATTGAAGATCTTAGCTGGCCAGGATTAGGTGTTCTAAGGTAAATTTTTCAGTATTTTCTTCGTTATCTATCTGGATAGATTGCACTAACAGGAAGGAATACATGGTCTCTGCAATTGAGATTCGCATGTATTGTTTGATTATTATCATCCAGCTTTGCACCCAGCTGAAGCTTTCTGAGTGCTTTTAAAAAAGTACCTTTTTAAGGTTTATTTTTTTAAAGAGAAGCTGGAGAGCTGTTGTAGCAAAATTAGGGCAACAGTTCCAATACTGGTGGCAGTGTGTGGATCTGCAAGATGGATGTGTAATACTCAAGTACATCGTACTGTATTTAGCCAAGCATAACTTATTTTCTCTTCAATGTGATTCACTTCTATACTGAATACCACTTCAAAAGACCCTTCAGGTGTCTGTCCTGATCCTGGACAGTCTGTGGGAGGGATTCTGCAGAGTCAAACCAAATGCAGTATAGTCATACATTACCTAGCAATCTGTTGGGTTCAGTTCAGTTGCAGCAGCAAGCTTACCCCACCCCAAATCTCTTCATTACAAATACCAACGAACTTGCTGAGCTGTAATGTTCTGAGATTTTTGGTTGGTAAAATACAGAGATTTGTAGAAAGATGCTTAATGTGTGTGTATATATTATGTACTGTAAAGTGAAATTGCTGTCTTCTGGCTTGGTTTGAAGATACAGCTATCACAGCGATGGGAAGAATGATGACAAACAAGAAAAAGAACTAGAAAAAATCAATAAAGAACTTCTGAAAAAATTAAATGAACTGGAGTCGGATCTCACTTTTTCTTTGGGTAACTGCACTATTTAAAACCCCTTCTGTTTAAGCTGATGGTTGTTTTACTGGCTGGTTACGATGGTTCCACAGATTGTTTGTACACAGGCCATTATAATGGGAAATTACACTGCTGTATGTGGCTTTGTTGTGGAAACAACATCTGTAACTTTGTTTCCTCTCACCCCTGTTTCTGCTGGTGAATGCTCCTCAGGGTGAGCAAAGGTCACTGGTCTCAGAAATACTGCTAAAACTGACTTAAGAGCAACTAGACCAAAAAGAGGGGTTTTTTTCCTTGTCAGAAAGAATAAAAGTTGCAGTTTTCCTTTGTAATTTGAGCCTTTAATCTAGTGAAAAGCAGATCTCATCCAAAACCCACTGACGAGTTCATGGCTTTCTGTGCCTAGATTAACAGCTTCACATGATTTTCCTGATAAGTAGCAGCACTTTCTACATTCTAGCTGAAATAATATTTGCTTACTCAGAACTCTGATCTTTTTTCTAGGCAGCTTTCAAAAATTAAGCACCCTAGAACTGTGGAACCAAGTAATCTGTAAATGGCAGGAAGTAACAAGTTTGAAGCATGTTCAACACTGATATTTATTATACTACTCCTTTGCTGTATTAAAGTATCCACATCTTTTTTCTTCTTGAGATGTTAATTTCTTTTCTCTATTAGAAAACTCGCAGAACTGAGCTTTTTTAGTCTGCAGCATTTATATCTCTGCAGATGCTGCCCTTAATTACTGCAGTGTGTGTGTTTCTGTATTAGGATTTCCATAGTCACAAGCACGAGTGAATGCATTTTTGTACATCACGCAGCTTTGATTCTCCCTGTGCTCCACAGGTCCAGAATTTGGAGGGCAGAAGAACTGTGTTTATATTGGCATGGTAACGGAGGATCTGGATGTCTCGGAGTTAGTAGAAACTATTGCAGCAACAGGCAGAGAAATTGAAGAAAATTCAAGAGTATGTATTAATAAATCACAGAACGTTTCAGCACCTTTTTTATTTCTTCCATATTGGCTTGAGGGCGTGGGTTTGTTCTGCATGAAAGTTAAAATTGCACTTGCCTGCAACAAGCTGTATTAATTACTGGGGAAGTAATAATCTGGGTCCACAGAAGGAGAACTTCTGTTACAGGATTATAATATTCTGAGAATGTCCTGATTTATGTTCAGCATCCTGCATTCAGTAGTTCTAATGAAAAATTTAATAGTACTGAAATAAGCTCATTTTATCACTAAATTTTAAGCTATCAAAAAACCTACCCCCAAAACAACAAAAGGGAAGTTGGGGGCTGAGTGAGCTGGTGTTTCTCATCACTGTTGGACATCACGGGGTTGAGATCTGTACCAGCTGTAAGACTATGCCCTTATATGTGTGAAAAAATTTAAATTGGTGGCTTAAAAATGGAAATTACAAATTACCTGTTGAGATAATGGAGTGCTGGTGCAACTCCTTTTTTAAAAGCATTTACCTGATCAGGGTTCTCCAGATGTTCTCTAAAGTAGAATTTCTACATGACTTGCCTCACAAATGAACGTCTGTCCTTTCATTCCTTTGGTCTTGGGTGTTTCTGGAGAAACAGTTTTTCTGGAGACATTCTGCCCACTCCCTCTGCTGCTTTGAGGATGAGATGAAAGATGCTTTGCCTCTTTTTTAACTGTTTCAGTTGAGACATGAGGAACCATGTGTTGGCGTATGGGACACTTTGATCCTGCAGCAGCTTCTAGGAAGGAACAAAGAGTAGCAGAGAACTCAGGAAGGTGTAGTCCTTGGAACCAGTCACAATAAATGTGTAGTACTGAAAGGATCTTACGCCATTGGATCCAGTCTATGACACTTGCATCGTATAGCTAAGTGATGCGTGGTGCAAGAGTGAAGCCTTTTTTTTAAAACAAACCCTTAGGACATAGAGAGAAGTATGTTAAAAGGCAGAACCAAAATTTAAGACAAACATCTTGACTGGAGCAGAAAACACACAGGTCCTTCCATGTACTCTTAAGTGCAATCCAGTTGCACTCCCTTCTGTAGTCAGTACTTGTAGTTTGCTGTGCTGGTCATGCCTCTCCCGAGGGAACAGGAACAGTTGCCTGTTTTTCCTTTATCAACTGGCAGTGACCCAAATTTCTGGAATTTTGGAGGAAGTGCTTGTCATCCAGGCCATGTGCAATATTAAAATTCCATATGAAGTTATGGAAGTTGGCATTTGTCTTGCACAAGACAAAAACATGGCTTTGTTTCCCCCTCTCTTGGGTTTGTACATTTATTGCCCCAGATCTCCCAGTAAGCTGCTTGTCCTTTGCAGTCTAAAACATCACTGATACTGGCAGAGGACACCACAGGGACCAGACTGGCAGTCATCTCTTACATTTGACAAACAAAGTCAAACCTAGCCTGATACAAACCTGGTTAGACTTACTGTGAGGCTGGAGTACGTCCTGGGTACTTCTAGAGACCAAAATGTACTCTTACAAACCTAAAAATCCTTCCCAGTCACATTCAGCATCAGATAAACATGTGCTGAGCAGATCTTTGAGGAGCTTGGGTCACAAGCTCGTTTCCAATTGAAAGATGCAGCGTTCCTGGTTGAAGTGACGTTCTCTCCTCTGGGTGGATCTTCTCAAAATCCTGCAGTCAGCCTGTACATTCGTTCATTTACAGTCACAATGAAATAGTGTCAGATACTGTCTTAAATTAGGAAAGAAGAGCACCACATTTACATCCTCAACACCTGAACTAAAAAGACTATTTTAAGCCCAAATAACATACATAATTTGTTTTTTTTATTAGCTGTTGGAAAACATGACTGAAGTTGTTAGAAAAGGGATACAGGAAGCACAACTTCAGCTTCAGAAAGCAAACGAAGAACGACTTCTGGAAGAGGTAAGGCTATAAACATTCGTTATCTCAGTAACTTGAAATAACTCGGCCCTACATCAGTAGCTTGTTCACCAGCCAGTGTTTGTTTACTTCACAGGGACTGCTGCGACAAATACCTGTAGTAGGCTCTGTGCTGAACTGGTTTTCTCCATTCCAAGCCTCACTAAAGGGAAGAACATTTAATTTAACAGCAGGTAGGACTTGGTGCATCTGCAGCCATGTTATGCTCTGGTTAGAACTGTTGCCAAAGTTACACTAACGTTGCAACATACTTGTAGTTGATAGCAAGGGACATAATCCACCCTCGAGGTGTAAAAGAACATTCTCTTCCCTATCACTGTAGTACCCAATAAGAAAATCTTCTGACTTGTACAGTTTACACTTTGCTCTGGCATGTTGAGTCAGTAGAAAAGCTTTATTAGACATTAGCATTTCTTAATCATTAGAAAAGCTTTATCAGACATTAGCATTTCTCAACGGAGGACTCATTCCTGTGACTTTTGCTACACATGCTGCCCAAGTCTGGTGTTTCTTTTGTGTTTATCAACACATAAATGCCAGCAGGGTGGCTCAGGCCTTACGAGTGTTGCTTCCCTGTGCATGTGCACGTGTAGCCTCTTAAATGTGCTTGCAAGTGCAGCTCATGCTTGGCTGTGCACTGGAGCTTGATGTCTGTGTCTGAAATCCTGGTTTGACGTCCCCTCTGACCATTGCCACACTTCTTTGCATGTGAAATAGTGCAGTGTCTGACAGGGACAAGCTAAAGCTAGCTGAGGCCTAACGGCAGCCTAGCCTTGGAAGAGATGGTAAGGAATAGAATATTACAGTTTAAAAGACTTTTTTATATTGTTTTATATTTGTAATTCATGTCTGTTGATGTGTAAAGAACCATCTATAGCTTTTACCTCACTAAGACCAATGTACTAACATAATACTTTTTGAAGTATTAAATCTTCACTGTAAAAATGGTGGCAGAGTCTTAAGAGTATTCCTGAACTTGGCAAAGTGTCTTGGACCAAGAACAAGAGCTCAGCTGCCTGTGCGTCTGTAAAGAGGGAGGAAGATTTTCTGCTCTATTTGGGATCTTTCATTCCACTTCTTGATGCACCAGCTGGAAGGTTCTTATGGCAGGGAACAGCAAGGCTTCCTTGGGAGTACTTACCCCCTTATAGCTACGTACGCCTGCCAAGAGCGCTGCTCCGTAGCTTCAGCTGGGAATTTGTCAAGCACCCCGTGGAGAAGGGAAGGAAGTAGCAGCACTGAGAAGTGAGTGTGAGGGGAAACTTTACACATCTTTGCAAGTTTCAGCACTCGTGGCCCCAGGTACTCAGAAATGGGTTACCATCAAGTGGCAGCTTCAACTCAACCTAGCACATGCAGTTTCAGGAGTGTGTATTAAAAAGAAGATTGTTGTGTACCATATAAATGCAGATGAACAGAACATTTGTCTAGTTCATGCTATATTCAACTTGAACACTTTTTTTTAACCTGCAGGCTCTCTAGAATCCACAGAATCCACCTATGTATCAAAAGCCCAAGGAACGGGCATGACTCCACCACCCACTCCTACTTCCAGCCTTGCAAAGCAAAGGCTTCCTGGTGAGTTTCCACAGCTGAGTTTTACTTTGAAAACTTGCTAAACCATCCTGCTATCCCAGCTGCATGACACGGGAAGACCCACATGGTCTTCCATAATATGTGGAACTTGAGCTTATCTTCTAGTGCCTTAAGTCCACCTTAAAAGCCTTAATTTCAACATAGATTGCAGTGGTGTTCCATTCCATTTTCTCCCCAGGAATTCTTCCTGGGACTAGAGGAAGTTGTTACCCCGTTAACGGACAAGTGCCTGTGAAGGCTGGAATCTTCCACTAGAGTATTATGAGGCTATTGAGTAAAAAAGCCAAACGTTTTATTTGAAATAAAAGCATAAATAATGCAAAATCACGTATTTGAGGAACTGCCTTTCTGTTGCTAACTAATGTTGTATGGACAGAGTCAGAGGTGAAGATCTGTCGAAGCCGTGGCACTTCCGGTGTAGCTGGATTAGTGATGTTGATTTGACTGGCAGGAGAACCATCAGTTCACCTCGCCTCTTGAGTTCGTTGGCTTCCAGCCTGCAACTTCCAGTGCAAGATTTTACTCTAGAACACATCACTGTGCATCTTGTTTTGCAGCTGATTTGTAGAGTTTCTGTGTACACAGGGGAGTTACCAGGTGCTCTGCCTTGCACACCTGTCTAACTACAGGAACACGTGTCTATGTTTAGGGTACAGGGTAGCACCCAAAGAAAATCTATTTCTTTGCAGCTGTCAAATTCAGATACTTTCTCTGAAACTTAACTTCTGCGTGCTGCATTTCACCTTTGCTGCCTTCACTGGTACAGTCTTCTTCAAATGCTTTACAGGTCAGAAAATTTTTAAAAGGTCTCTAAGAAGTTCTGATGGATTCAGTGAGACCAGTTCAGTCAGCCACTGTGATGACCTGGAGAGGATGGATCAGAGACCCCCAGCTCTATCCTGTGGCCAAGAGCAAGGACAAACAGAGGAGCAGGAGGAGGTGGCACAGACAACAAAGACGAACACTGAGGACATTCAAAGTGACAAATCACCACATGACTGCACAGAGGTGGAGGAACAAGGAAGTCAAAGATAAAATCAAGACTTCAATAAAATCCCTTGCAGAGGAACCCTGTGCTCTTGGAAGCAGGGTATTAATGATGCGTTTAAGATGTGAACAGTGCCACACACTAGTACAGTAATAACTACTGTAAATTTTTAACTGGGATTTTGCACAAATGTTTCCCCCCCATGGGGCAGAGATCTGTCTCTTATTTTACACTTGTTACAGTTGCTTTAATCCTCTACATGGCATTATCACCAAAGTACTAGTGGAATTAAGTGCTCGTCAACTTCTGTAAAAACAATTGGCAGTTACCCTTACAGTAGAAATCTGAGCATGACAGTAGTGTCTAACCAATCACCTATACACAAGATTAACAATACAATTGCACCTAATAATTGTAAAATTATCTTTACACACAACAAAAAATTCAGCTGCCAATTGTTCACCTTTTTAATATTTAAAAATCAGTTTAACTTCTCCTGCAAAGCATCTACCTAAGTCACACTAGCTCCATTTTGCTTCTGTTTTTCACCTAACGAAGTTGCCAAACAGTTGTGATAGGATGAGCGTTAGTACACGAGTCACCGAACCCTACTTTGCCATCAGCTTTGTTTTCCTGCTGCTCAAAGATGTGACCCATTCACCTAAGGCCCTCAGCACAGTGGTGTCTAAGGGCTCGATTCTTCAGCCTTTTAGACAGAGCTGGTGCCTCTGCATGCTGAACAGCTTCCCACTTCTGCCACGGGGAAGAATCCCCCGCGCCCCATTCCGTTCCTTTGCACGGCCTTTATAAACCAAATACTGTCGAACACCTTTATGTAGTGGAACTGGATTTCCCTCTGTTGTGTATTTTTATAAATAGCTGTAGTAAAGCTTGAGGAAACAATACCCTTGTGAGAGGTGCAACACGTTTTATGAATGGCAGTGACTTACCTATGGTAGGAAATGTACAGATGCAAAGAAGTGACATTTACACTACGTATTTACACTACAACCCACTTTCACTGTCTGGGACTACGCTGCACAAGCAAAGCTTTGGATAAGTCAAAAGGTAAGGTGTAGGAGTCTCATGTTTGTGCCCCACCTGAATATTCTTAATCACTTTGCTGCCAATTTTCAGAGCCTCTTGTGGAAAGGAGATCTGATCCTGGGGAATACCATCCCATCTTGCTCGAACTGGATACAAGTACCGTATCTTGCTTTTGCTTCATCTCTTTTCCTTTTATTGGTTTGTGGGTGTTTGTTTTTTTTTTTATCTTCTCCCCCAAAGATTGAAATTAACACTGTAACAGTTGTAGTGATAGCAGGACTTGATAATCTGAAAACTTTGGGGTTTTTGAATTGTACTGCCACCTGATTTGACTTTCAGCTTCTAGATCCTGTGGGGCTGGGGTGCCAGAACAAGGTTAATTTTGCTGTTGGGGTAGTTTGTATAAATCAGAGTGCAATTTTTCCTGAAGTGCAAAACCAGTTGACTGGTCTTCCTTATTGGTTTCTTTGGTGCAATGAAGTATGTTACTAAGAGTAACGTGGTGGCGATAAAGCTATCGCCACAAAGATTAATTTTTAATGTTTTTATATTTGGAAGCATTAAAACGAGTAGTTTTGTTGGAATGGGCTTCATTCTTTAGATACTATCTGAATGTTTCAATAAAGAGTCTTCAAATTATTACTCTTGAGTTAAGTTATTCTTGAAGGATACTTCCCTACCTTTCAGCATGCTTCAAGTGGGTGCAACTTTCTGTCACGTTGTGTGGAACATAATTTTCTAAGTGCACACCCATGAAATGACTTCCCGTGGTCTCTCCACCCTCCTCACTCTTTGCACCGATCAGAGGATTGCATTTGGAGCAACAGAACATAAACCAAGCCAAATTCTTCCTTCCACTGCCTTCGGTAGCAGTGATTCCTACATAAGTAATGCAGAACAAGCAAGTTACTTCTGTCAAAATATTTTATTTTGGAAAGTGCAGGAACAGTGGTATTTGTGACCAGAAGTACACTTTTTGCCATAAACTGCTCTTCTCACAAGACCAGACTTCCCTAAAGCGGTTGTGGTGGTTGGTTCCAGGTTAGATCTTGTTGGAACAAACCTGTTCCCACAACCCTTCTTCATTTTTTTTGTAGATACGAGGTTTCCTGTCAGGAAACAGGGAGCGAGATGGAAAGGGATGTTCCTTCAAAAATGTTAATGTAGATCTAATGTGGGAAACAAAGTGGGGTGGCTCAGCCAGGGGCGATGTGGAAAGATTCTGAAAAAAAGAAAGATGGTAGCAAAAGCTGCTTGACATTCAGAATACAAAGCTCTCCATTTTTCTGCCTTTTAATAAGACTATTCCCACCCTCAGCAGAGTTCCTTTGAGAAGAGTTCTGACAGCATACCCCGCTCTCTGCTAAGCTAGAAGGAGAAGAGAAGTCAGTTTCAGGCACCTGTAAAATCTGCTGATCGTCTTGTTCCAACCAGAAATCCACGTGTGGGAAAGGCCTCCAGAAATAAGGCCCAATATGCAGCTGTTCCGTCTTTGCGTCATAAACGTTAGTCAGCTGTAACAACAGCGGAGCCGGAAGGGTTAGACACAGCTTACCCGGGTGAGAGAGACAGCACAATCATCTCTAAGGCTTTAGGCTTCAGCTTCTGTCCTAGACATACTACTGCTCAGCCCCACCTGGTCCCTGCTGCATTAAAATTAACCAGTTACTCTGACAAACAAGACATTAAACGGTAACAACAAACCTAGAGCTGAAAGGGCCTGCTAGGATTATGGCCATGACCTGAATCTCTACTCGAGTTCTCCTGGTGAAAGCCCAACTCTAACGGCACACGCAAGAGCTGGACTGCCAAGGCAGGGCTTGCCCTTGCAGAGTGGTTTCACGTCCACCGTTACTCTTGGCCTCTGTTCTTCCACCTTTCCCATTTGTTTTGTTACTGACTTAACAATACCAAAGTATTTTTTCCTCAAACTTTTGACATTTCATTGCCTGTAACTGGTATCACTTTTTGGCAAAAATACCGTTGGTTTTTTTTTCCCTTTTATTGTTACTCACTGTTGCTCCTGTTAAGACATGGGCTGAACGCAAATCCTCATCCGGCCCTTTTTCTGGGAAGGTTGCAGGGAAAATCTCTGCTGTTTTAACATTCACGGCTCGTGGGAAGGAGAGTTTGAATACAGAAATAATTAATTCTTACAGACCACTTGTTTAATATCACCCCGTTACCAACACAATTACGCTGCAGAACCCGACAAATGCTTCATGTATTTCTCACTCTCACAGACTCCTGAGCCTGTGAGAGCATATTTCTACTTAATTTGCTCTGGCAGTATTTATTTCAGAAGAACATTTTGAGAGAGACAAACCAATTAGAAAAAGCACAGAATGAACAGTGAAAAGAAGGCTGAATTGTAACCCCAAAGATGAGTACAGTAGCTCAGTGCTGACAAAATTGTTCAGTACAGTTAAATGAAAAAAGCTGCTTGCATTTGTCCACAGCCAGTGCCACGTGTGCATCTACCCGGCTGTGGTACCAGAAAAAAGCTTCCATTTCTACCTCTGCCTCCAACAGCAGCAGTTAGTTTTCAGGACAGGCTGTACCTAGTCATTAAAAGCAGTCCATTTACTACTGGAACCTGAAAAGCAATCCAGTTACAAAAAAATAACTGAATTCCAATTTAACTCACCTATTCCATAAACGATTGGAAAGTGGGTATCCTTTTCTTCTCTGTCATTTAATTCTGTAAGGAAAAAAGTCAAACTCACAGAGCTTTGGATTTTTTTCTGAGCAGCTTTCATTCATTCGGTTGTGTATTATCAGAGAAGAGCAGATCTGGTGTTGCATAAAGACAGAACAATGACAAGGAAGCCTAGAAGAACTATAGAAAAGCGGTACAGTAATGACACATTTGGGGTCTGGAGCAGAGTTTTTCATCTAGCAGCGTGGCCAGCTCCAGCCAACTGCTGCTGCACCTTCTGCATGGGCAACTTACAGGGAAAAACAACAAAACCCCACGGTACAAAACTACCATGATACCAAAAAGGTGTTTCAAAGATTTAAGTCACCAACAGAACTTTGCATGAAATGCAAAGATGATGGAAATAGAACCTGAACGTGATACAGAGAAAAGGAAATTACTTCTTCCTTTATGTGACATCACACACTGTGAACTCACCAAATGAGTTTATGCATTTACTCAGCACCTGCAGGGCAGCAGGTCAAAGGTCTCTAGATGCCCTTATCAACTGCCTCTTTGGGTAGCCACAGAGCCTCTTTTCACAGGGCAAAGGCAGTAACAGTCACGGGTGTTCTACTATCGGCTGCCTTTCAACAGCACTGGGTAAGGAGAGATGCCTCCCTGCGCTGCCTGCCATCAGCCACACACCAGCAGCAATACAGCTGGCGGTTACAGAGCGCTGGGCTTGCGCTGCTCCTTTTTAGAGTACAGATCAAAAGGCCGTGCATGAAAAGACCCCTGCCCTCCGAGTTCAGTGGCTAAAGATACTTTGAAAACCAAAGAAATCCTTTCTTACCCGTTACGCAGAAAGTCACTAAATGAACATCATCCGGCTGGAGATCGAATGCTCCTACAGCAACGACAGCAGCAATATGTAAGCCTGCTGGCAAAGCAGGAGCTGTTTTCTAGGCGAGGGGGCATTAACCAGTGCTGTGACTGCACTGCACAGTAGGTGGGCAGATGCCTAATGCGCTAGATAAGGCAACAAAGAGCGTTTTGCGGATCTGCTTCAAATTAACGTTTGTAAAATCAAATCACAGCTACCAAACGTAACAGTAATTTACAGAGTGTAGGCAGTTGTAACAGCAAAAGCATGCTAAAAAGTGGTTTGCCACTTGCTCCTTTTATTGACACTGGTTTAGCTCTGGCATCGCATCAGCTCTGCTGTAATTCACTATACACTTAGCAGCTTATATTTAAATGTGTTTTCCTAGAATGTTTATTGAGCAAAGCCCATCTTTCATTAGCTGTAAATGAACTGTGCTTTTCACCATCCCACACAGTAGAAAAAAACCCAACTTTTTTTGGAAGTTGAAATAACAATACAGCATTACTGTTTCAAACTGTAACCTGATGCATGGAAGATACATCAGAAGGTTGAAAAAAATGAATTAACACAAATTCTTTATTCTGTACAGAACTCTGGTACAATATAAAATGCAGGTAACAGGAATCCCTTGGTGCGACGGCCATGAGGGTGCTTCCCAGGACCCTCACCAGTTCTGTTTTCCTCTTTGATTATCCCATTGCCCACCTCCTCCCGCCAATCCTGACGTCCCCATCCCTGCCCCCTCCCCCTTCCAATGAGGCCAGGACCTCTCCACCCTCAGGAAGCGCTCAGCACAAGCAAGAGCACTTAGAGGTGAGCAGGTACTTTACGTTTCAAAGCTGTTTGTAAAGCACTGCGATCACTCCTCTGGGCTGTAGACTTCCTAAACAGACATAACATCTTTCTTTAACCAATTCCAAACAGTAATTACATTTTACCTCATCACATTAAGGTATGCAATGAATAGTAACCAATGGGATTACCCACACTTATAGATTTAGACAGTGACAACACTTGACCAAGATCACGTAGTATAGCGGCAGCAGACCCAGGAATGAAGCCCTAGAATACAAGCCAGGAAGAAATAACAAGTTTAGACCCTCCACCCCACCCCCTGGCCACGAGTGAGCCTCAGGAGTCCAACCCCTCTCCACACCAAGTTCTTGAGCCGTGAAAACACCCTTCAAAACAAATCCAGATTTCTGTCCATTAAGTGACAGGGTACTCAGATTTAAAACAAACTTTTCCCAAATCAAGTCAGAACTGCATTTTTTTTGGACATGAAAGTAGAAAAAAACATGAACTTACTAAGAAGCTGATTAGTAAGTTTTTGTGATAACTGCCTATCATCATTGAAACCTCCAACTAGGTGCAGTTCCAGCCTAACAGAGACGGAATAACAGGAAACATCAATTAAAAAGACATCCCAAAGTCAACAGCTTTACAAAATAATCCCCAGCCCAAAGTGAAAAGCAATCGTCAGAGAAGCCTCACTTGTTAAAGTCACATGCATCCATCTGCTTTGCATTACCTAGCAAGTTATGATACTTCCATTCCAAACACCTGAGGGATCACCCAAGAAATAGCACAAAGTAAGAACTTAGATAGAATTACGTGCACGTAACGGCTCTTAAAGCCAGTGGCCAGCACCTCTGCTTTAGACTGAGCTTAGTAACTACCTTTCAGTTCCCAATAAAGGGTTAATTAAACATGAAGATTTTTGTTCCTGTGACCTCACAACTATTTTGGAGCATACAGCAGGGTTCTTCTCTGAGAAGTGTCTACGTAAAGACAAATCCTGAGAAATCAGGAGATTTTAGAGACTGCATCTTCTAAGTTCGTTGGGTTTTTGTTCTTGCCAAACCACAGGGGCAAAAGATCTCCACACCCAGAAAGAACCTTGTTTGCCAAATTCTAGTCTAGAGCTTCGATAAGTTAACTGGGAAACAGCAAACACAAAACTTCACAATGTCATTTTACATTTTACTATTTAGAAGAGAACCAAGCTTTAAGCCACTGCTAAAAATGCCCTCAAAAACGTTGTCAAGGAGATTGCTTTCAATCTACGCGTAGTTCCTGATCGAGAGATCTTTCCTGCACAATCGCTGTGTTGGAATCCCATAAAATCACATTCCCCACCTTACAAACTGCAGTAACCTCTGTGAAAAGCAGTACACAAGAAGTGAGAGCAGAGCTGACCTTCCATATCCTGTGGTGTCAGAGAAAGATTTTACTGAACTCATGATGAGTGACACCTCAGCTTCTGTGTCTGATCCATCACAGTGTGTCAAGCAGGTAGCTCCACTACCTGAGGAAGACACAAGAAGACAGTTTAATTAATGACATTGTTGGAGGCCGTTCTGCTACCATAATTGACATATGTAACAGTTTACACTACTTAGTGTAAGAGCTACCACCTCACTGCCTCAGGACAGCGGCCTCCAGCAGAACATACTAGTGACTGACGAAGGCAATAACCCCTTCGCGTGCCCCGCTATAAAATGAGCAGGAAATCATGGTAAGGGTACAAGAGTAACAAGGACCAGGCAACATCTCCAGTATCAGAAGCCCCGTCAAGACTTTTCTGCGAGTTCTAACTCTGTTGTTACCAAACCCTGCTGAACACAGGCAAGGTCTGCAACAGCCACCACCACTCACAAGGGGAGCAACCAGCACATGGAACCTCTGAAGCTAAACATACCAACTCTTTGAGTAAGTCATTTAGTTACTAAAATATGTGACTTTTTGATATAGATGAACATAACTGCAGTTTATTAATGCAACATAAACCAATACAGATTCACTGCTTCAGGGGTGTGGCTTTTGAGCATCCTGTGAAGATACCTGTGTGTCGGAGCACAACTATGTGGCAGGTAGTTGCATCATCTGACCCAAGAATGGAAACAGAACCTATTTTAAAGGAGAAAAACATCATAAGAATTCAACTTTCACAATCACTGCTTCAGTAGAAGAAAATTATTATGTTCCTACACACCATCTTTAGGGGTAGTCACTGCAAACTCTCTCTGCTGGACATATAGAAGACCTTTGGGTTCCACAATTTGAGCAGGCTGACTTCTCAGAAGTTTTGCCTTTTCCTAAAGACAAACAATAACAGTGACTACAGTGTCTGAATTCTGAGGTGTATCCATTAGTTGATAAAAACATCACCTCTAAAAAGCAAGGCTATCCAGGACGGAGAAAAATGCTTATTTTGTACTACGGAGTATTCTGAATTTTGAGATTTTTTTGCTTTCCTGCCATTGATCGAGCTCACTGTTAAATCCCATCATTCCACAGACACACAGAACCCTTTCCCTGCTTTACAAAGTGTCACTACGACACAAAGCAGTAGGACTTAGTGAAAATTATATTAGACAGCAAAAAAACTGATCTCAGAAGTTAATCAGGACAGCAAACTTGAAATGTAAAAGTTTCAGTCTTCTACTGCCACAATCCAGCAGATTTATTTAGTGCTTAGCACGCTGAAAACCCAGGTTCCTGGGCTGTGACTGCTTCAAGTGCTCTGTCAGAGACCTGCTGGGTAGGCAGTGAATTTCCATCCTGGGGCTCAAAACACCAAATTTGTGCCGGGTTTCTCCCAAGCTCTATTTCTATAAAGAAGCATTTTCTGAGGACAGATCTTCCCAAACAACTCCGCTCAACGCTTCCTGGGTCAGAGTCCACCGTTTCGATTACACTTACAACCTCAAAAGGAGGTTAATACTCTCCTAAAAGGTACTATCTTCGCCTTGATCACCATTTTTTATTTCACACAGAAAGGTGCAGCCTGGCCCGGCCGGGCCGGGCCGAAGAACCCACCAGCCGACCGCTCTCCGCCCCGAAGAATTTACCCGAGATCCCTCCAGGGACATCAATTTTACTGACACCCAGTCCACCCGCGTCTCTTCATTGTCCCGGAGCGGGGAATGCAGCGGTGCCGGGCCGCTCCTGCTCGGGTCGCCCCTGCGCGTGGCCGCCCCGCTCGCCCAGGGAAGGCGGCGGGTTCTGTCCCTCACACTCCCGCCCCATCCCCGCTCGGCGCCGCGGGCCCCAGCGCTGGGCGCTCCGCAGAAATTGCCCCAGAAACCGCTCCCCGCGCATCGTTCCCGCATCAGCAGGAGCGGTCCGGGTCCAGGGTACCATGGCACGAGTGGCGCAACGTCAATGGCGAGAACGCTTTGCTCTGAGCGGCCCTGGCGCGGCCCCGAATCCTCTGCCCCGCGTTGCTCGGCTGCTGAGAGCGAGCAGCTTTTTAGAGGCCCCTGCCAACGGGCCACGGCCGCGGCTCTAAAGCCACCCTGCTTTCCAGGGACAGCGTGACGTGATGGGAAGAGAGCAGAGTCTCCCTGGCTCCAACACGTTCTGCAACCCTTCCCGACAGCGCTGAAACACCTTCACAGCACCCACACAACTCTGCTGCTCCCCCCGAATCTGGCTCTGCTTGTAGCGCAGTCTGTGCATCCTCGGTGGGCACAAAGCCTCCGACTGGCCCATATAAATTCCCACTGGCCAACATAACAGCTGATCTATTTTTGGAACATTATTAAAAAAGTTGTCACGAACCACCCAGCCCGTGCTCCCCCTCTCCTCAACCTGCCCCCCTGCGCTCACAGCCCAGAAAGGCAAATGGCACCCTGGGCTGCACCCCCAGCAGCGTGGGCAGTAGGGGAGAGGGGGATCCTGTGCTTCTGCTTCAGGGCTCGGGAGACCCCCCTGCAGTGCTGGGGCAGCTCTGGAGTGCTCAGCACGGCAGAGACAGGGACCTGGTGGAGCGGGGCCAGAAGAGCCCCAGCAATGCTGGGAGGGCTGGAACCCCTCTGCTGGGAGCCAGGCTGGGAGAGCTG
>JANHFX010016833.1:150647-167572 GCA_027560015.1 Chloroceryle amazona | reverse complement strand
TCGTGCAAAAAAGTACAAGAAATATCCATTGAATGTGAGGTGCTTATTTCAGTTTTATTAAAGAGATGCTGATTGCAAGTTATGGGAAGCTGTAAATTTGAAACTGTGTTATTTAAAAGCATTCTGGCTTCTGCAAAGGTACGGAGGTTGATTTTGTAGCTGCGTAGATGCTGTGTGAGGTTATTTAGATAGTGGTTCTTCATCTGCAGATATTTTCCATTCTTTCTCTTAAAGAAGTTCTGACACTTTTACATTTTGACAGTTAATCTTTAATTCTTCACCGTACCAATTAACTGCGAACTATTAGAGAAACAATAAGCCATGAATCATCAGCTACAAGTAGGCAGAGAGCTTAATAGTCAGGAGATTGAGCATTTCTTAATCTTATGTACACTCCACATCAAAGTGAATAAATCCAAGGTTAAAAAGAAAGGTTATCGCTTTCTCCACTGGTTTTGAAAACAACTTCTTTCTTTCTCTCTCGTTCGTCTGCTAATACAACAGAACAAAAGGAAGGACCTGATTCTGCAATCCTCCATTTGTACAAGAAGCTCTTACTTTTGTCTCAATCACATTAAGCAGAGTACATTATTAGTAGATGTTATTCGCAGGATACAAATAAAATTCACGAGAACAACCAACCTACTTCTGTAAACTTTTAGTTCTGTGAAGAGTCCTCATGAAAATGAATACTCCCTTTTCAAGGGTATTATGTATGGCAGTACAGCTATTCAATTAAGAGCCTTTGAAACCTTTAGAAGCTTGTTCTCTGCCTAACCGTGAGCATATAAATAGTCTTTGGCTTTCACAGAGTTACGAATCTATCAGAAGTTAAGCTGGAGTTTGTGTGTGTTGCTGGATCGGTGCCAGGCTCTCGGGCATCCTGCAGAACAACGTTCCTAGATCAAAAGGCTGAAGGCGTTTCTGTGGTCATAACTGGGGGGGAATTGGGCTGCTGCATCTGAAACCTTTTGAAACTGGTTGGTTAGTGCCGTACTTCGTAACCACACTTCCCAACTACAGAAGCTTACAATAGTTGAAGTTACGTTTGGAATTAAAACGGTTGCCACGAGCCACACAGAACTGGATGCTGCGCGTTCATAGGAAGCCAGCTCTCTTCAGAGCAAGCGTCTCCATTTCAGGCAGGGCAAAGGCAACTGGAAGAGTTTCACAAAGGCGGTGTCTGTAAGTCAGGATTTTTCTGCAGGGCTGTAGAGCATTGCACTCTAATAGGGCTCCTGCACTGGAGCTGACTTTCAGATCAGTGGGTATACTCTGCCTGGTTGGAAGTTTTTTGAAACTCTAAGTGAAGGAGGCTCAAATTTGGATTTCTGAACAGTCTCATAAAATTGGTGAGCAGAGGTAGGCTGGTATATTCTGGAGAATATTTCTCTGTTGGAAAATACTTACTCATCAAAAGTGACAGTCTGAAGGTTGAAGGAGTAAATGAAAAAGACTGTTTCAAACCTGGATTTGGAAATGTTGTCAATTGCTGGAAGATACTGCACAAATGGTTCGAAGAAGCCTCGCATCTGTCAAAATGACCCATTTTGGTGGTCTTTGAACATTTGATGAGAAGTAGCTTATTTCAGAGTAATTTCTTATTTCCTAATCCACACTTAATTTGCCAAATGAGCATTTTTTGCAGATGTCCGTGGAAACGCTAACAAAATATTCAGTCCAATATTGAAACAGGAGGAAGATGGAATTTAGTAGTTGGTATATCCAAGGTATATCATTAAGTACCATCCATCTGGGTACTTTCCAAAGAAATGGTAAGACTTCAAATTTTATGTGGGTTAGGTATTTTTAGTTTTGATAATAAATGTTTCAGACAACTCTAGTGTTAATGCACCCGAGGCCAGTGCTTCTTACTTACCATTATCTTTCCTTTCTGAGCCATTTTTAGAATAATTGTAGGAAATTCTGGTAGTGTTTCCTTGCTCAGGTAATAATAAAAAAATAATAAAAAATCCCAAACCCCCCAGGAATCAATAGCATTCTGCTATCATTCTTCTTCCAATGCAGTTTCTTGCCAATAAAATTTCTTCAATACCATTACAGCTTTAGTGTGTTTAAATAAATAGGAGAATTAATCAAATTCTACTCTGTATCATTAGGAGTAATGAATAGCTAAAAATCCTGCTCTCTTGGAAATACAGTATTACTTAACTCAGATTCCATACCAACAATGCTGATAGAGGGAAAACAAATAAAAAGCTGTTAAGGGCCCTGTTAAGAATCGTTATGCCATCTAGTTCCACAAAGATAAAAGCGAACGTTGAGATAAAATTCTAGCTGCAGTAAGTTACTAATTTGCTATCCCATTAGTTGTGTTACTACTACACCTCGTCACGTTACTACTCCCAGACAATATCATTATGTTATTGTGACATGAATTAGAACCTAGCGAGGAATTGGGATCCTTGGGCTCCTTCTGTGGGTTCTTTAACACCACAAAGAGGCGTTGGTTGCACAGGTAACTTTGGAGTATTTTGATTATTTTCTGTGCAACCATAATGCTTAGAAATTCCCTGTGCGGTTTGTAGAAGTAAAGCAGAGCACTGTCCCAGCCTATTGCTCTTGCCATACCGGTGAACGGGACATTTCTCACTCTCGGGGAAATGCTGCTGAGAGAGAAGAGAGGAGCCCCCATTGTAGCGAACGCTGTTGGTATTTCCTAACCTTTGTTACAGGCTAACACTTGGAATAGCTAAAGTAAGAAGTATATATATATAGTGTATGTATAGAGTAAAGAAGAATTGGTTTATGTGCATAACTGTGAGTTGACAGAGAAGATTTAGAGTTTAACGATATTCTTGAATGTGAGAACACAATGCCAAAGTCTACCCTTCACCTTACATAGTTGCAGACTCCAAAATACATTTCAAACAGCTTTGTACTCATACGTCAAAGCCTGAAACCACAATGAAACGCTTGAATTTTGACCCTCAGGGAGCACTGCCCTGTCATCTTGGGTCCTGCATGATGCCTCATTAGCATGAAACTGTTTACAAGTAGGGATTTGCTGTGTAGAGGAATTGGGGGGGATGACATGTAGTATGATAACGGCTAAAGTACATGGATTTAGAACAGACATGCTGGTATTTTCTTCCATGGCTCAAGATCAGTCATATGGTGAATATGGCTGTGAGGACATGACTCTTAGAGTTCCTCTTGGGCTATAAAGGCTGCTTCAGAGAAGGCTGCTTTTAGAGCAAGGGAGGTGTGGCAAGGGTCCAGACTCATCTGAAGATTTGTCATAGATCTTGCTGCACCTTTTCCTTTTAAAGCAGGTGTCCCCCAAAAGGACCTTGAAATTCAGAGGCAAGGTTCTGCTAGAACATCTACTCGATTAGATTGCATTCAGCTTGGATTGATGCCAGAGGATTGTACCTTGCAGGGGTGGTTGTTTGCTCCACCCTTTCCATCTAGCAGCTCGTTGGCAACAAGTTCATTACATTTGTTCAGGTTCTTTGGAAAAGTCCCTTTACCCTTATTACCTCTGAGGCTTAGTTGTGTTCCTTGTTTTATTTAGTGATTTCTTCCTGTCTCCTTCAGCTGTTATAGATTCTACCAGTCTGAATGTCTCACTTGCCCCAGTGTAAAAATGGCCACTCGTCCATCCTCACCCCCAATCTCAGCTGCACGCAGCAGAAGACCTGTCCAGCCCCATTTTCTGTTGCGTGGGTTACACCTGTTCCAGAGGCAGCAGCCAGGAAATTCTAACGTGGTCCTCAACATTACCACCCAGTCATTCACACTTCAAGGGAGGTTAACATATGAAGCACAGCAGATGAGAAATAAGCAATAAACTCACGCCATCTATCAAGGAGCAGAGCATTATAAGTGTTGCTAATTGAGAATAAATCATAACATTTATGTCCTGTCTGTGTCAAAGGACTAATCTACTAAGAGGGTAATGGCATTTTTATAACTGTTTGCTTTTTTGAGTCAAATATAAAGCACACATCATGAATCTTGAGTGTTGATGACCATTCCTTTGGGGGAAGAAATATGACCATATAAACTCAAGTCTTTACTGTGGCTCTTGAGGGTAAAACCAGCTTCATTTACAAGGATGTGCTCTCATCAGCACCAAAACTAAATGTTTATTTCTAAAGCGGAATCATGCGGTCCAGCGGAAGGTGAGTGGCTTCACTGTTACTTTGCACATAATACATAGCAGCTATGACTCCTGTTCCAGATTGTCAGTGATGTAAATCAGTGAAGATCTGTCAAGGTTAGCAGAAGGTCTAGATTCCCATCAGTGTCGCTGTGTTTTGAAACTGGACACGTAGTAGCGGACTCCCAGACTTTTGGGGGCATTAGAGTTTGCAGTAGAAAAAAGTGAACCCAAAATATATCTCATAATTAAGTTTTAATCCTCTGCTCGCTCTTCGTTTTCAAAGTGGTTCACTCAGTCTCCTAATCACAGTGTATTATGTTGCTGCTTCACAATCACACTCCAAATGCAAATCTCTTCATCGGTTTCTTAGTGACAGCGAGCCCTGTCAGCAGCAGGCACTTGGAATATGCCAGTAGGATTTTATCTGCTTTGAAACGGTTGCAAGGGACACTGTCTTGGGAGATGACAATCAGGGCATTCCATCAGAGGGCAGCTGAAATAGCAGTGCTTTGTTTCCACCAGCCTATATGCAAGGAGCTAATAAGCCATTACTGCCTTTATATCTTTCTGTTTGAGTAGAGCATTTTGTTCAGTGAACAATGATTATGACTTCTTAAGACATATGCAGCTTTGTTAATATTAATGAAGCGTGCGTGCATGCCTGCATCAAAAAAGGTCTTACGACCTATATAATCACTGTTTATCTAGGCAAATTTAGCTTCATCATTGTCTGTTTACTAAAAATAAGCCTTGTGCAGCTGATTTATAACTTCTGCCTGGTTCGTGTCGTGAGCAGTTACCACTGTCTTGTTCTCCAAGACTGTGCAACCACCTTCTGTTCGTTTAGGAGAAAGCAGCTCCCAGTGGCCTTTACAAAAGGGATGTCCATTTTGCAGTTGTCCACCTGTCATTTGGAGGCTCTGTGGACAAAGAAGGTGGAAGTTGAGAGATTAACACAGAAGTTCAACATGTCCTCTTATCATTTCCTAGTGATCCTAGTTCTACGTTTTGAGTGTAAAGTGCCATGCGGGAAGTTGCAGTGGAGATCAGAAGCGAGCAGATGCTGTGCACAACACTTTCCATGCTACAAGTGCTTCCAACAAGCCCCTTCTTCCATTCAGGTTGAACTGGTGGCTCAGCAGACTTAAGTTTTTATTTAATAATGCAGAAATTATATTTGTAAAGAAAAGATGAGAAAGGTGAATCTGCCTTTAAATTACTGAAAAGCATTCATTGTCTTCACAAGTTCTTGATACGTTTTCACCTGTAATTTTGAGATACATATGCACACAAAATAAATCTTCACTAATTTCTTTTCACCATTTTATTTTTTTCAAAATGTCTGCACATAAAATGCTACTTTTTTTTTTTTTTTCTAAATGAATTTGAATATCAGCCAGGCTTCAGAGATACCTGTAGTAGAAAAGAGCATGGTGCAAATGTCTGAACTGTCATCAGATGGACATATCTGGCCCGCCTCGTGTAAGCCATCCCGTCAAGGTAGATAATTACCTCAAGTAGCAAATAGTATAATATTTGGAAGTTGCAGTGAATAGTTAGCTGAATCTCAGCTCCCTTTGCAATATCCTCAGAAAAAGGACATTTCTAATTCTTGGGTGTGTAAGTGGAGGAAGCCTAAGCAGCAGGGGGATAATACGTTGATTAAATGTCAGATTTTCTGACTGAATAGGTTTCTTTGTTATTCCACGCCTCAGCTCCAATACTTAGTAGGGGTATAATATATTGAAACTAATCTGTCCTGTTTCTTGAAGTTCTGGAGTTTCTGGGAATACAGCTCTGGGAAATTTTACCTGTTCTTAATAAATCCTATTTAATCAGGTGGTAAAGCGAGTGTATTCCCTATGCATGCGAGGCTGAAAACAGAATTTCTCTTTTAAATTTCAAGGAAGACCTCTGTGGTTATTTGCTATTATTCTATCCTTGAAATAAACTTATTTTATTCCTCACTTATATAGTTCTTTGTCATCCTGTGAATAGTCTTCCAAAATTGCACATCTCTTGGATGAGTTGCTTTGCCTCTGGGTCAGTCAACTTCCAAGACTTCCAAATTTCCATATCACGGGCTAATTTATACCGCTCCTGATTGTCCCAACCCGAGGCCATTCTTTCAGGGACAAAAATCTTTCCCAGCAGCTCATCTGGCATAACTGTAAAAGCCTTCTAGCCTTCTGGAGAGCTCAGCTCCTTACGGGCCGTTCGATTGAATCCCAGCTATCTTATATATGTAAGGCAATATCCAAGTCCAACTACTTGTTTTAGGTGCCTTTCACAGAGAGACAGTGCTCAGATTGTTCTGTTGTAGCTTTTCATTGAGGTAACAGTCCTTCACCTTCCTATTCCTTCTGCAAATTCACGTTCTTCTGCTTCTTTACAGCCGTGTTCTTGTGGATAAACTATTCCTTATGTTACATGCATAACAGACAGGAATCAGATGCCACTGGTGTTCAGATGTTCTCTGCAGTATCCTGCGATGAGAAAGCTTTCTTCTGATACAGCTTGACAGCTGGAGTCAAGTCCCGCTTGCTTTGTTTTAGCCTGCTCTGTACGATGCTTCTAGAGAATTTTTTTCTGTTCTCCATTAGTTATCTTGAAGAGTGCAATTTGTACTCTGGAAACCAGGGTAGGAACCCCAGCACCTGGGTGCTTGCTGTTGGGACATCCTGCTGCTCAGCTTGTCGATCTGCACACTGTAAGGTGAGGATTCCCTCGTACTTACCTAAACATTTTGGAATCAGCCTTGACTCCGGGTAGCTTAAAATCAAGTGCAAAGAAAACAAGTTTTGCACAGTATCCAGAATCCCCTCAGTGTTTGTAAAAGACGTAACTGAAAAAATGAAAGCAAGAAAAGCAATAAATCATTGAACTTAAAATCACACTTTGTTTACCCTAAAATTACACCAGAAAGTTTTTTTTCTGTCTTTATCTAAGAACTTTCTTCACACTAATATGGCAGGGATAAATTCTTTCTACATTATTTGTGTTTTATACTGGGGGTGAAGATTCCTTGCACCTTAAGCTAACCCCAGTCTAGGCTGATAGGATTTTTGCACTTGCACCTGGTCATGTTTGGTTTTGTACTGGTGTTTGTGCATCCCATCAGGTTAATCCAGACGGGGAGCTAACGCAAGTAAGAAGAATTTTATAATGAAGGTGTACAAAAGGGACCAAAATCCCCTCCCTCAAGGATTTCCCTTAGAATTTTAGCACCAGAAACATAGTGAACAAAGACTAAGAGTCAAATTGCATTTCAGGCTTGTAAAAGCAAAAGGCAAAAATAATGTTATTCTCATGAGTCATGAGAGGGTGACACCTGCTATTGCATTTCAGGGTGCTTACCCAATGTACCTGATGCTTACTTTTTCCGTGTTTCTTCCCAGTCTTTTTCATTCAGTTACTTCTTTAAGTTCAGACTGTGAAACTGGGATTTTAGAATTAGATCCAGCTTTTCTGTGAACCTATTTACACTTCCTTTCATTTGACAATAATTGTGAACTCAGTAGAATGATTAAAAGTTAAATATCTCAGAAATAATTGATTCAGACACATCTACCTATGTAAAAGCTAACAGGGAATATGTGAAAATAAATGCAATGTGCTTTACATGATCATCAATAAAGTAGAAGCTCCAAAGGTCTAGAATTTTTTAAAAATCATATACAAGTAGCTACTGCTTTGACTTAGAGGCTTTGACCTAATTAATTTAACTAGAACGAGGTCACATTTCAAAACAAACTAGGTGGATTCATTGTAGATAAGCACTGCGTGCTGTGCCTGAATCCACAGAATCGCTTTCCAAGTCTGAAAATAGATCCAGCCAGGCGGGTGAGCTTGGAACCATTATTCATCATTATTATTACTTTTTTTTTTTTTAATAGTACACAAAGAGGGAGCTGAGGCTCTTTGTATGTGAAGGAAAACACATTCTTCTCTGGATTATTTGCAGTCTAACGTACAGGATATCTTGAGAAAGGAGTGGCAGAAAAATGAAATAAATATCTGACCTTTTCTGTCTGCCTTGCTTCTTAAAACTTCTTTGCCCGTTCTCCGGCAGGTCCCGAGCTTCGAAAAAGATCTTCCCCGCACGCAGAGCACCTCCTGCTAATGACTGCACACAAAATCTTGCGTGTTCCCCGATTCTTCGGTCCTTTATTTTACTTTGAGTATTTATATTGCATCCTCTTTTCATCCCATTATTTTGGAGACTGGAACTGTGACCTTTTATTTTCCAGAGCCGATGAGTCTTCACAGCTGTTTCGGGGTGTTGTGTCTTTGTCCCTTTCTCTTGTAATATATAAAGGGGACACTGCCCGTATTAGAGATTCCACCATGGAGGAAAGACATACGACAGGGGTTTACTAAATGAATTTGAGGCTGCTGATGCTTCTAGCACATTATTTGAGGATTTCCTTGCAAACGCGAAAGTGCAGCAGTCCAACCTGTTTGTTTCTTGTTGCAGGGGAAAAGGCGCAGTCCTGCTGCTTAAGGCGTTGCATTCAACTTCTGTAATTTCGGAGGGGTGTGTGGGAGTGGGTCTCTTTAATGAGCCTACCCAAAGCTACTGTGTCTCAATCTGATACAGGGCCTCAACAGAGGATTAATTCCTTGCATGTCATCCTGAAGCTTACTGTATAGGACTGTCTTCTTTGTGTGGTTTTGGGGGAGTTTACTCTTCCCCCCTTTCTAAGCTCTAACTGTGAAACCTGCTGCAGGTCTTACAAGACAGCCCAAGTTCATTCACAAATCAGTGCTAGATAGGACGTGCCTTTCTTGCCACTTCCCCGTGATTATAGATCTCGCTGCTTTTGACAATCCGCTGGACTACGGCATCTAATGATGCTCAGAGGAGTTTTAAAATTCATTAGCCAAGTGATGATATCAAACAGGATCTTTAGATATTGACAAGATCTTTAAAAATCTATTATTTCTCAGTGCTGTAACAAGTAGGAGTAAGTGGAACGTGTTTTTATCATCAACATGGCTTAACTACTGATAGTAATTCTGTAGTCATATGGCAGAAATAAACCTCTGCTATACCATGTTACACAATTTAGAGTGAAATTGCTAGTGAAAAATTTCTAGGAACTACTGACTGGATAAGGAAACAAAAGAGGATTCATTATGTGAAGTGTTCAGAGCATTACATTTTGCATACTCTTTAGACAGGCTAAGTGAAGTGCAAAGCAGTGAAGAGCAGAGCTCACTCTGGCTGTGGGAGTAGCGCCTGGAGCTGTGAGAATGAAAGCTGTCCGTTTGCACGTGCTGGTTTTATACTGGAAGTTCTTCCAAAGCGGAAACTGTGGGCCAGCTGCCTTGAATGGAGTAAGCTAAACTTCATCCACAAGCCAGGTACTGCTCTTCAGTGCCCCAGGCACTGGGTGGCATGGTGAAGAGAAGGGTATTTCCTGGTGATGGAAGCCTTCTTGCCTTGGGCATTCATTTTACAGTTGTGAAAAGAGAATTCTGTCTCTGCTGAATCGCTCCAGTCACAGCACAGAAAATCTTGTGTTTGCCTTTAATGGTTCAAACTTACTTATGGGTTTCTTTTTAGATTATTCCCAGTAGTCACAGACATTGTCTTACTGCTATATTTATCCCATCGTATTTATTGCGGTGGTGTGGACTATGATGCTCAACTCTTGGATACACCTTCCTCTAGTACTTGTTTCCCGACTAAATGTTAAAAGAAATTGATCAAGGATGATTTTTAATTATAAAAGTGCTTAGAAAAGATTTTTTTTCACCTGTATAATTAGAAGACATTTCTAAAGAAAATTTTCCAGTCAATTAGTCCCTAATGAAGCTCAATTTGTTTTACAAATTAACCTTTTCTTAAAATAACAGGATGATTTAATGCGAGAGTTATTCTGCTTATTTCAGTCTGTACTACATGTCCCGTCTTCCATAAATATATATCCTGCCTTAGTCAATAGGAGATAGGCTTGAAGTTAATAGGTTTTTGTTCCCTAAAGCTTAACTTAAGGCTATATGTTGACTATGTAATGCTAGAAGAGTAAGGCTGTTCCCAGAACTCTGGTTTGAGCTCTGCCTTTGTTCTTGCTCCATACCTTGTTGTGGTGTGGTCCTGAAAGGAATGTATTGATTCTCCATGAAATTGAGGCTGCCATATAAAAACTGGTTGCTGTTTTTTCACGCTCTTCATTTTTCTCTCTTTTTTGGGGGGTCAGCCCTGCTGCACGGGTTAGTGGCAGAGCCTGTTCTCGCTGGTACTTCCACAGCTCTGCTTGTGACTGTGTTTGATTCTCTCCTTGCTCTGGTGTAGAAAACCTAGAATTTCCTTGGAGTCAGTAGAGTTAGACAAGAGAAGTTGCATTGTAGGAAGATAGGACCCTGCTTGTGTGTTGGTCGTACAGAATTGGGTCACAGACCTCATAACCTTCTCCTCTGTATGCTGCAGTTGTAGAGGGAGTCTTTCCAGGGGAGTCTGGGGTCTCTGCTGCCTGAGTGCGCTGCCTTGTCACAGATGCTGCTTTGTTCTCTGAACTGACTTCTCAGTACAGCTGTCTGTTCTAATGAAGTGGGGATGTGAAATGCTAATTGGTTTCAATTACTTTTTTTACTGCATGAAAACAATCACAGTTCATCTTTTAGTGTACTACCTAAAAATGTTTATTAAAGAGTTTTCAGTAGTACACCATGTTACTTACTGAGCAAATGAAGTACAACCGTTCAAGTCTGCCTGTATTGACAACTATACCATTTTACTGCCTTTAGATCAGTGTGTATGACTTGGGACTAATAAGTCTGAAACTCAAACACAAAAATGAGCAACTGAAATATTTGCCGTACGCAGCAGAGTTTCATCACTGGGAAGGGGATTTGCAGAGACATTAAGGGCAGTTAAAGATCCAGTTCCTGTCAAAAGTGCATGGATGTTGAGTTTGTTAACTTTCACTTACTTGTGCCTAGGAGAAACTTCTGTTTAATATTGTTGCTGCAGGCTGCCCTTGCATATTAGCAGCCGTAACAGCCGGGAGGCAGATTCCTTTCTTGAAGGGGAATGCATCGTGCTCTTTCTATCTCCCACTGTGGTTTTGTGTTGACGTGAGAGGATGGGGGTGGAATGGGGAAGGACAGCGATGCCCTGACTGTGCTCTGCTAGGGTGGTGGCGTGGTTCACTGCAGTGCCTTTTAATGCTGGAATACTCTTGGGAACGGAGTCTGTAAGGATACTCTGGGGATAAACTGATTTTGTTCTGTATTTGAGAAAATTGGCCATGTATATAAAGTTCCTAGGCTTCTGATTGGTTTGTACATCTCTCCTTTCCTGAGGAAAGGCAGAATGGGTTGACCGTAGTCGGACAAACAGGTCTTTCCTCAAGGGGTATTACGCTGTCTCCAGCGAGGAGACACGATGGTTGTAGGCAACTTGAATTCTGTTGGAGTTGAGCTACCTGCAGGGATAACCCTGACTGAGCTGGGTACTGGAAGCACCTCAGGAAGCTCAGGTAAGAAAGCCGGTCTGCATATTACTCCGAGTTATTCCGAGGAGAAAACCACAGCTAACATTTCTGCTTTAAATTATCCCTTTCTGTAGCCAGGGATAATTTTGAAATGGCTTAGAACAGGAGCTGGCCTTTTATTCGTTTACTTTTTTGATTTGTAATGGTGAGCCACATTTAGGCATAGCTGAGAGCAAGTTCTGTTGAAATGAGAAGTCTGTGGCTGGCTGGTAGTTAAGTGCACTTATTTACATTTAGAGAGTGCTGGACAGAATTGATGATAGCAGCATTCGCTTCTCTTCATCCCGTGTGCTACAGGCATTAGTTGGTATTACAAAAGGAAGAAGCAAAATGCAGGTAACAAGACCCTTGTTCGGGAGGTGGTTACAACCGAGAAGGACAGAAGAATTGCCAAACTGACTGATCATGATTTAAAATGTTTACCCGATGAATGTAGTACTGCCTGTTGTCTGCATCCACCCTGCTTTTCTCACCGTATTCATTCAGGGGGAGATCTTCTCTGGTGCATACTTTATTTATATAACATAAATATATTTATTTATAAATAAACACATGTTTATGTAGTGAAACCTTCACACAATGTGCCCGTCTCTCTTAGTATGCAGAGTTTAGTGCCACTTGGCTTCTTTTCCCCAGCACTTTCCCATTAGGAACACTGCTGTGTGTCTCTGGTTGTATGCTGTTCTGTTCTCAACGGTGCCGAGATGCTGTGCTCAGCAGAGTACAGATTGCATTTGAATACAACCTGACGCAGCGTGGTCTTCACGGGCTCAAGCGGTTAGGCATCAGCATCGTACCAAGTTGAAGATGGTGGCCACACATCAATGGAAATAGTTGCAAGTATGTGAAATCCATCTGTGTAATGATCTTAGCTTTCCTGGGGCGGGGGTTTCCAATACCTTTTTAAAAGTTAGATCATTCACAGTCAAGAAGAGAGGAACGAGTATAGTGCATCTCCCTACTAAGGACTCAAGCTTCTCCAGCTTGCAGATTCTATTATAAACTCCAGGTCTTTCAGTACTGTGCACATTCTATTTAGGAATAAGTGCACTCTTCAGATATTCTGCTCAGGGCCATATAAACTCTTCTGTTCGAGAACTGCAGCAGGAGCGGTGCTCCCTTGTTCCACCCTTTTGGGTTGAAGCGACTTTGTGTGCCGCGTGCGGAGCCGTTCCCGTTGGGTCGGGGCACGGTTGGGTATCTCACAGTGATACCAAACAGTGATTTTTCAAAAAGTCAATTTAACGTGGCAGCCAGGAATAAACCAGCGTAAAATATTGTAATTTGTCTTACCAAAACACGTGGCTAAATGGAAGAGAAATATATGTCATTAATTATGTGGAGTTGATTTAGCTGACAGTGGTAGAAATTTGAGGATACCTTTATTATGCTCTAATTCTTCTATGTTCATTCTTCAATGCAAGTATGGTACTTGGAACTAATTTTCATCTATTACACATTTCATAATACTATTAGTCTGATTAATTAATGCATAATACATCCTGGAGACTAATTTGTTTACTCCTAGCAGGCTCATTAGGACTTGCTATATGAATATGAGATGAGATTTTAAAGAGAGCCACCTCCTAAAGATTGAATCATACGTCTGCTTTGCAGAAAAGTGGCAAATGAAAATCTGGTAATCTACAGCCCTCGTTGATATGCAGGAGCACGTTAAAAGTTTACTGAAGCTAGACGCATAGCTGTACGCTTCTTACGACTAAAAACTGTATTTCCTTACAATAGGTATACTGATATAGTAGGACAATTTGCCACTCCTGTGAAACTGAATGGAGCAGTACGTGCGTATTTATTGTTCATTCAAACGCATGCTGTATTCTCATAGAGTTTCACCTTTCTATTTTACTTTTTAATGCTATTTTCTAACCAGAATGAATAGATAACTGCACTGAAGCTAAACACTCACCAGGTACAGTAAAATTTGTGAGAGTTCCCTTGAGTGCTGCGAGTTCATCTACATTTTTTTTGCCTGCCGCTGCATAATAATGTCACACAGTTACAAGTTTTTGCCAAACTGACCTAAGAATTACTTCAATTTTTCAAGCCCTGTGGTTTTTCTACTAGCACGAATTCTGAATGTTTTGTAATCCTGGTGCAAGCAGTGTCATTACAGCAGGAGCCAGTGGTGGCTTCTCTAGGAGTACATATACACAGTTATATGTAAGCTCCCGGATCTGTGCGCCTCCGTATTGTGTATGGAACAAAGCCTTACTCGTTACTACTCTCCCAGTTGTGAAACAATCACCCAAGTTGATTTTTCTTCCTTCTGTTTTCTCTCTGTTACCCTTTTAGAACAGAAGAGGTAGCAGGTCAGTGCATTTCGAAAGGCTTTCTCTTAGGCCAGCATTCTTTGCAGACAGGTGATTTACAGATGTTCTCACGTTAGTTCTGGTCAGTAAAACCAAGTTCTGAAATAAAGCCTGCTGTACATATCCTTTGTTTCCAAAACTTGGTTTGGAAAGCTTCCCCGAAGAGGCTGTGTAATGAGACTTCCTGCTTTCTGTCACCTACACCTTTCTTACTGTGCAAATACTCTTCACTTCCCAGTGTGGGGAACCTCAGGTTTGAGCTCTGCATTGATCAGAAAAATGTGAATCCACAAAATGAAGACAATGAGAGAACTGAGTTGTTCTTTCATCCTACTTCACAAAGAATTCAAGTTAAATAGCAATAACTTAGAGGGCTTTGAGTTGTGATTTAACTGTCTTTATTCTTTCTTCAGGAGTAATATTTGCATTCATTTTCATGCTGCTGTGAAATCACAGATGGCCTTAAAGTTTATAGCTGGTGTCCCATTCTTTCTTTTAATCTTTTTTCTTCTTGTCAGGCAACCTTTTGTCTCACTGAACAGAGACAATCTACAAATCAGTCTTCAGGCTGAAATCTTAGCCCTGGCTAAGGAGATTTGTTATTTGTTTTAGTCTCGATTTTGAGCGGTAGCCTTTTGTTGGTCATAGAAGTTGCCATGAATTTGTGCCTTTAGTTTATTTCATCGATGCTTAGCAGGAACATCTACTGTTTCTGACCAATAAAGGTAGGAGTCCATTTTCTGAGTCATCCTGGTGAGATCAGCATATTGCTCCACACATAGGTGGTTTATGTTTTAGTAAATATGCTAAGTTTGGATTTGAAAGGACTTTGCCTTATTGCTACGTGGCATATACTGTGACAGGTGCACATACAAAACAGTATCTCCATCTAGTTGTATCTCCATAGTAGTGGTTTCGCGTTGTATTAATTGAATATGCCCAGTAAATCTTTGGCACCAGAACTTTGTGATGGTACTTGGAACAGAACAGGTCTTGGAAAACAAATGAAGTGTTTCTTGTATTGTGGCAAATGGAGTTGCCCGCTAATAGCTCTCAGTGGACGTTGTATATTCTGTAGAATATACATCCCTCCTGCTTTTGTCTTCCAGAATTTCTCAGTTATGGAATAGAGAAGGGTTGTCATGCTGACTCTGTCTCTCCTACTTAGCTCTGTCCTCCTAAATTGCTTTGTGTGCTAGTAGCCAGTCTCCAGAAGATCCTCTGGAATAGCCACTAAGCAAGCAGTTCTGAATCAGGTTGACATCACGACAGGCATAGCGTGTAAACATGGTCTCCTCAATGCTATTTTATTCCAATGGTTATACTTCAAGTCAATTCTTTTACAATTTAAGGAAAGTAATTTTGTATTTTATTTGAAACCCCCATTTTAAAAATGTATTTGCATTTTTTATGAACCCTGGATTACCTGTTTCCTGTAGAAATACATGACTGAAAATCAGCTAGACAATAAGCAATGTTTCTTGTACGTCACTACACTCAAATTAATGGCCAGTTTGTAAAAGAAAAATAATTTTTTATTGTCCTGCATTTGTTCCTCTGTGGTCTGTTATCATTTTGCATCATTCTAGAGGCATCCAAGAGGTGGTTGCATGGGTGATAGTACTGCTGTGTCAAGGGAAAGGAAGAAAGAAGCTGATGGCCTAATTACTCAGTATGGTTCAAAATCTTCTGTTCAAAAAATACCTTTGTTTCTCACTGCCTTCAAACTCCAGCCTCAGTGACAGAGAAATAAAACTAGGCTTCTTCTAGGAGGTTTGAATTTCTTCTTTGTAACTGCTGTAGTATGCAAATGATCTTGATTTCTGTTAAGAACTGTGTCTGGGACCAAGTTTATGTACCTCTGGTATATTGGCAGCTACCCAGCAAATACATCAAGAGGTGTGCTCGCTCTTTCAGATGTCAGAGTAGGTGTGGTGGAGTGAAACACATTTCTCAGATGCTTGTCCTTGACAACACTGTCGCAAACACTTAGAGTTAAATCTTGATCCCTGGAATGCAATAAAGGTTTGGTTTTTACTTGAGTGGGAAGGGAATGTGCCCCTGAAAGCTGTTAGTGAAGTGCCCAGGACAAGCTAATTTGTTTTGCTAACGCAGCTCAGCTATGTTAGAAAACACTTTTCAGAAAGAATTAAACTTGCCTCTGGTATGGACAGGACTAATGAAACTTCCTTCAGAGCCCATCAGCACCATTCGTTTGTAATCAGCCAGAGGGACTGCTCTCTAGTGACAGGAGTCACTGTCCAATCCGAGCGAAAACCGGTAGCAGCTCCCGTGTGAGCGGGTAAGCAAAATGGACAAGTTAAGTCTTTTGAGCTCTCTTGCAGCAGAAGGTCTTTTATGTGATTCAAAACAGGCTAGGCAAAGCTTCCTTTGATGAGTCTTCAGCATTTGTCCTTACCTGTAACTCCTCGGGGCTGAGTCAAGTCCTTTACTTCACCAGTATTGCTGCCCCCAAGTCCAAGCAGTAAGTCTCTGGGAGTGTCTCCTGTGTGACCGTTTTGAGACATGAAGGGTTGGTATTCAGCACTTGTTTCCAAACTGCCTGAAACTATGTAGAGGATAAGGAAAGCACATAACTGTCCTTCAGCACTGTTGATTAGATTATTTTAGTGGGTTAAAACAATTTGTCTTGCTTTGATATTCCCGTGGCAGAGACCAGAGCCCATGTGCAGAGAAGGACTCCAGCATCATACGGAAGGTGGCGTGGTCAATACTTGGTACTTTCTGCTGGACTCCTCGTAAACCATCAGGGCAGAAAGGGAAATTCAGAATTCTACCTTCTATTTTACTAGTTTGCACTCTTTTATTAAATTACATTGGAAGTAATTTAATTACATTGTGTGTAATTATTGAGCAAGGAATGTTCTTGTTAAGTGGCTTTGGGAAATAGATATTTATGTGTCACCTGCAAACACATTTCAGCAGGCTGCAGGTTTCTGCAGA
>JANHFX010016833.1:114692-150547 GCA_027560015.1 Chloroceryle amazona | reverse complement strand
TTGTTAAGTGGCTTTGGGAAATAGATATTTATGTGTCACCTGCAAACACATTTCAGCAGGCTGCAGGTTTCTGCAGATACAGGTCTTTACTGCTTGCCTATGAGGGGAATATTGAGCAGCAGCTAGAGTGAGTAGCGCATAGAGACGGTGGGTGTGTAGCCACTTAGGAATGTACAATACTTAGAATATACGGGGTCCTGGGAATAGACCTGAGGATTGAAGGATCCATAAGCAAGTGAGTACACTGGGACATAAAACACTCTGGCACTTCCTGACCTATTGTGTTGCTTAAAGCCATATGTTTCTACTCCTCATTTTGTGTTGCTTAGATTTTCCTCAAAGGCACATAGTAAGAATAACAACTAATCATCTGGGTTTTCTACTTCTAATTGACGTGGAGCCACTCACCAGAAATGTTTCAGCTTTTTCTGCCATTGCAGCTAACAGAAAGGCATGAAATGTACAGAAAGGCTGGCATAGCAGGATAGCAGGATTTTTCTCCTTTTTTTTTTTTTCCTTTAATTAACATTTCTTGATGGAAAAGAAAGTTTACTCCCCGCCTAATTAATCGGAAGGTTGTCCAGTATTACTTCCAGACTAGCAGAAGCTGGGAAGTTATACCCATCCTTCCAGAAGAAGAATGCGGTGGGATGAGAAACAAAGAGAATAACTTCTAAAGAAGCATAGTTAGCACATCTCGGGTTTGGGTTTGATATGGCAATGCAGGTGTATTACACTGACAGGGGGTGCAGAGACATGCATCAGAGAGAGGGGAGTGTGCATTGTAACACATGCAGTAGGGACACGTGATTAAGGGCACTGGTGCATGTTCTTGGATCTCTAATTTGCAGAACTGACTCAGGAAACCATAGCTGATAATCAGCTAAAATTTGCTTTATTCTCAAGATTACCTGTGCAGCTGATGAAAGCGTGTGTTTCCAAAGGAAAATTGTTATTTTTGTCCTTTAAACACAGAGTACAGTAAGCTATAATGAGCATGTACACACTAAGCAGGTAATTTAATTAAGCTTCCATAAGCACACTGCGGGATGAATTCAAGGGTAGTCAGCATTACCTCCATCTGATTTCAGATATGTTGCACAAGATAAAAAGGACTCGATATTTTCAATAGCAAGATGTCTTAGGCCACAGCCTCATCGCTGCTACTGGAAAAAAAAAAAAGTAGTATCTGTCCTCTTGTCTGTTTTCCAAGCTGACCTTTAATTTCAGTCTTTTGCTCTCTGCCACTGTGCAGCTGAGCAGCTGTGTCGTGAAAGGATAAGGGAGTTAATCTAGATAAAAAAAATAATCTAGCATCACCTAATTTCAGAAAGCTTTCTTTTATTCATTTATCTTTTTTAATGATAACAAGACCTTAAAAAGGCATTGTCAAATGCAAGGCTCTTCTGCTGAGTTCAGACATAAATGCTGCCTCCTTTGGCTCTTCTGGAAAGCAAAGCAGATTCCTTTCCCTATCCTAGGGCGTGCGTATGACATGGTCTTAGAAGACCTATTGTTTCAATCATCAGACGGCTTCCCATCCTAGTTGACTTCATATCACATCAATCAGCAGTTGGCTTCTTCTCAAAACAGATTTTCTCCAAGTTGTGACCTATCAACAGTGCAGCCGGCTCCGGATCCCTGTCCCGGTGCACAGCTCGGTTTCCTTTGCTGCGAGTGCACTGCCGCCCGCCTCCCTGCTGGCCTCCTGCCAGGGGCCGTGTGCTGCAGCCCGTGTGTGGCCGGGGTGCTGGTGCCATGGGCACTTCACAGCACTTGTGCTGCACTTCATCGTTTGCCCGAGATCCGATAAGCTCGTGAGATTTTCTACAGTTAGTCCGAGTTTAATTCATATCATTTGCTGAATTCTCACAACTGCCTTCTAGTAATTTCCCCCAGAAAACAAGGTAAGGTGATGTAAATCTACCTGTTATTGTAGCCACGGGGATGAGTTTATCATTGAAAGCAGCACATTCTTAAAATCCAGGCGTGCTTTGTACAAAGGTGCCGATAACAGATCAGACCCGCTGCCGTGCGGATTGCTGCTCGCACCCTCTGCTCGTCCAGCCCTTGGAAAGCCCTGCGGTTTTTTCCTGGTAGAAAGTAATCAGTGCCATGGTTCATCCTGGGTGTTTCCGAAATAATTGAACACCATTGCTGGGCTCAGGTGGAACTGGGTGGATGTTTGAATAGTTCCCTTCCTCAAAACTGCAGAACCTGGAAGAGGTGAGCTGCTCTGGCAGTGAAGGAAGAATTTCTCTCTGGTGTTACGTAGGTCATTGGAGTCAGGTATAACCTTGACTGACTAATGCCACAGCAAACATGAGCATTTGCAGCAATGAAGACGGGACTGCTCCTCTAATCTTGCAGTCCGAGTACTAAATTAAGATGAATGCTAAATGGTGTAGCTAACGAGAAAGATGACATACATGTTTCTTCTCATTTTGAAACTACAGTCGCTTGAATCTGCTTTACTGTTTGATTTCCATCCTTTAATGTCTACTGTAAATGAAAAACTTTTTTACAAATAAAAATCTATCGAAATCCCTTTTTTCCTGCCCATACTTAATACTTTCACCTCCTTCCCAGGCCATGTTCTGTTTGTCATTGTGTGCATTGCACAAGGACAGCTTCAGACAAGCAATATTCCCAGCTTTAAACAAGAATCTGCTTTAAAATTCTCTTTGAGGAAAAAAAAAAATGTAGAACATCATCCTTGGTAATCACATTAGTAAGAGACTAAAGCAATTTCTTATCGCCTTCGCAAATTAGGATTTCCTTAGCGTGCTTTTTATTTCTTCCAAAGTTTGTCTTGACTAATACACCAATCTCAGTAAGAGAAAATGGTAGGAATGCTGTCAGAAGAATTTAATTACATTCAGCAGTAAGTATGTGTGTTGAAAATAACCCCCCCCAAATTACAGATAAATAGGAGTTGGTGAGGTCACAATGTGGTTCTGTTGGGAATGCTTTTTCTAATGGTTCTTGCATTTAAGTAATGTGAAAGTAGGCTGTAATTTTGCTTATCAACTGGATCAATAATCTATTCCTGCAATGATTTCCAGTTTCCTTTACTACAGTGTTTATTGTTTGGGTTTGGTTTATTTTGTTTTGTTGTTGGTTTGGGTTTTTTTTGGGGGGTGGGGGGTGTTGCAGGAGTAGGAGGAGGGAGAACGGGAAGACAAAAATCATTTTTCCTGTCTACTGATAGAGTAGCGATCCCCAAATCTTCAGTAAAAGTGCAAAACTGGAAACATATCAGAGACTGTTCCCAGTTATTCGTTTTCTTAAGTACATGATTTATATAAAATGGTTACAAGTTTCTTTTGCATGGCGAAATACAAGGCTTATTGTTCTTACTCCAAGAAGACAGAAAATACATTAATTTCAAAGGGAGAAAAAACTGAGTGCAGTTTTTTTTTTGAAGGGGTTTTGGTTTTTGAAGAGAACTCCCACCCGTGTGTGTGCCAGGAATGCCCATATTTGCACTTAGCTAAGGTTTTCAGAGGTAACTAATAATTTTTTTATTATTCAGATGCTGAAAAGTAGCTGCAAAAATATGTTGATGCCCCCAAATGTATATTTTTAGGACCTTTCTCCTTCTTCTCCCTCCAATATGGAAGTTTCTCAGAAAACCACCTCTTAGTTTGCACAGCCAGATCTGCTTTCTTGTACCAGGTAAGGGATTTATCACCTGATAGATATTTCACTGTACCAAAGTTGGCAAGACTAGCTTGCGACACAACAGGGATGGTTTTCAACTGCAGTGCTTGCAGTGAAAGGAGTGAAAATGGACTAAGGGCTGGACTTCCCCAGGCTTCTCACAAATGTGTTTTCGGTTAAGCCCTTTCCCTCATAACTGAGGTGTCTGGGGTGCTTGCTGCTTCAAGAGTGACTGTCAGAAAGCACGTCTTCCCAACCCCCCTGTATTCCTACCTGCACTGTAGCTTGTGGAGCTATACGGGTGGAGCATCCTGTTGCTCTCTAAATACTTTGGCAATACTGAGTTTCCCTAAATATGATTCTCAAGTGCTTTGGTACCCAGTTCTTAAGGATTGCTGCTTATGTCAGAATAGCACGTCTCATTTTCTGTTGGTTTTGCTTCTCTGAGAAATCATTCTTACTACAGACCGAGATAAGCGTATTTATTTAGAAAATTTGAAGCTAAATTGTTGAAAAAAGCTGTTAGCTAGAACTTGCAGGACATGCAGTTAAACTATGTTTATCCAAAGAGGCCTTCCTCTGTCTTTACTGAATTTGGAACTTGCAGGCAAACACTTAACCCTCGTGATCAGACTCTGTCTGTCATGGTACCTACGTCCCATAAATCCCCTAGCTGTGTTCAGAGGAGAAGATTACACGTTAGCCAAGCTACGCTGACCTTTACATCCTCGTCATTTCTTAATGGCTTTGTCCCGTTTCACTTTGCTGATAAATCTTTTCTCCTTTCTCCCATTTTTTTTAATCCCTCCAAGATTTTCTGTATCTTTATCTCGGTCAAAAGGAAATGTTGCTTTTCTTCCGTTTGCCTCCTCCTGGGAGTTCTAATACCCCACGAGCATGTCTGGTTGCAGTATTGCATATCTAGCCAGATGTGAAACAGGATCAGAGATTAATTGCTGATGGGCTAATAGCTTTGCAGAGGCTTAGCCAGCTGCGCAGCACAGAGCCCTCTACACAGGGATGGGTAGTGCTGAACTGTGTCAAGTCCTTTTGCATTTCATTTATGCCAATTATTTCTTTATCCTGTTTTACACATTAACATCTGCAATTAATAGTCAATTCAGAGCCGCTCGTACACAGGCTGTGTAGATGAAGAGATATCTAAACAAAGCATTGCAGCAGAAGAATTGCTGCGAGGAACATTAGTCTGCTAAGACCTTGTCTGGACGCTACAGCTGGTAACAACACTTAGCTTTTTGCAGATGGAGAATTGAAATTAAAAGGAAATGTTCTCATACTATGTGTGTTTTATCTGGAGCTTACCTCAAAATACAGACACCACAAAAAATACCCCCCAAATTGATTACATATTAGCTATTACACCAGCATTCTCTCAAACAGAACCTTCCCTTTCCAAAATGGGAGCTTTGCTGAAAATCCAAGGTGAAGGACAGACTGAAGCATGCAGCCTGCTGATCCAATGCTTCAGTGAGAACAGATGGTATTCTGAAACAGTCCATTTGTGATCTTTCCATAATAAAGATTAAAGTTGCAGATTCCCCAGCAGAGGTGCTTTTGGCAGCCTGCCAATTCACAAGCAAGTTCTTGGCCCTCCTCTTCCAGCATTTGACTCCTTTTGGTTTGTTTTTTTTTCAACATACCTGAATCATATAATTTTTCCATCAATAAATCTTTCTCTTGAAAGTCTAGATAAAGCAAATGTTATATATTGCCTTGTTTTCCTGTTATAATGGTGTATTAACCACAGTAGAAAATACTTTTCTTCTTCCGGACCATAATCTTACAGGAATGTTTTTAGTCATACACGTGTTGGAGCTGTACTCGGTTTCCAAGGTGTGTGAGGTTGATAATTACACAGTGAATGCAGGGCATTCTCTCATTGAATTTGTCCTTGTGAGCTAAGAAGTGTGGGGGTGTTACAACAAGGCAGCAGCTGTAACTGACATTCCAAGCACAGTTGGGAGTCTGAGAGAAATTTATTTTTTTTAGTAAGTTGGCTGCAGACTGTTATGGGACTGGTTAGAGTGGAGCTCGTAGCGTGAGGGGTTGTACAGTAGCAGACAACCATCCCATAACCTGGAATAGCAACTCTGAAAAAATAAGCTGCTTATAAATGCTGGGTACACCGGTATTGCATCACCCTTCAAAGCTTAATGTGATCTGAATTTTGATATATCCCCTGTGAAATTGATAACTACATTTTCAGAGGTCCATTATTTTCTATTCTTTTATATGGCATGTCAGCCTTAGAACATTTTCCCTGTATCAGCTGGCTGGTATTGCATTTGAAATGTATATGTAAGCCAAAAAAAAGTTTTGAAGGCAGTGCTCCCACTACGAATGCACTTACCGGTGCATTAGAATAGTGCTTGAACTAATTGGTGCTGGGGCCCTGATTCACTCGGAGTTCTTCAGAAGGCATTGAGTTCTTCCTGTATTTTGATCAAAGTAGATGAGCATTAAAATTGAAACAAACGCTTGCTTTCACCCTTCCTCGCTTCCTTGCTGTTCAGTACCCATTCAGATGAGGAAGCTTTGTTTGAATGCTGGAATTCATCTATCACTTGCTGGAATTATGCCAGTTTGGAATCTGGAGATGGAGAAAACTGCAACCTTGATGTATGTATTGGTAAAGGTTACCTGGTGTCTGGGGGGGGGATGTACGTAGCACTGTTTCTCTCTCCATAAATACTGAGCTTCCCATTACGTTAGATAATGCATGTAAATGCCTTCTTACTGTAAATACCATATAGTAGCTCTGAAGAGATCTCTTTCCTTACACTGTTATTTTAGAAACCATTAGAGCAACCTTTTTAACATTTAATACTTGGTTGCGTTGCTGTGTCAGTTGCAGCGATTGCCGCATCTTTGAGGCTGCTGCCTGTGATGTCACAAAGAAAAATTGTGAATGGTAGGACTTGTGTAAATAACACTGAATACTTCTTGAGAACATGGCCTAGCATAAAGCAAAGCGCCAAAGCAATGTGTTTGAAGCTCTGAAACAATAAGTAATTAAGAAATCTGGGTGCTGTCTTTGCTGAAAGAGATAAAAGGAAAGTAAATAGTGCTTGGCTGCTTCTACAGAGATTCTTGACTACTGTAGCAAACATGATGCTCTTTGGTTATAGTACTTGGCTGCTGTCGTGGTTTAACCCCGGTTGGCAGCAAAGCCCCAACCAGCTCGCTCCCCCTCAGCGGGATGAGGGAGACAATCACAAGAGTAAAAGTGAGGAAACTCATACGGCGAGATAAGGGCAGTTAAGTAAAACAAAAGCTGCACGCACAAGCAAAGCAAGCCAGGGAATTCATTCAGCCCTTCCTATCAGCAGGCAGCTGTTCAGCCATCCCCAGGAAATCCAGGTTCTGTTGTGGGTGAATGTTACTTGGGACGAAAAACACTGTAACTCCCAATGTCTCCCCCCCCCATCCTCCTCCTTCCCTCAGCTTGGATTGCTGAGCATGGCATCCTGTGGTCTGGAATATCTTTGTGGTCAGCTGGGGTCAGCTGTCCTCCCCAGCTTCTTGTGCACCCCCAGCCTGCTCTCTGGGGAGACAATACGAGAAACAGAGGAGGGCTCGGCTCTGTCCAAGTGCTTCTCAGCAAAAGCTAAAACCCCCCTGTGTTGTCAAGACTGTTCAGCAAAAATCCAAAGTACATACCAGCTACTCTGAAGAAAATTAACTCTGTCCCATACAAACCAGCACAGATGTGCAAGCTCAAATGTGTTAGTAGTTTGGTGTTACTGGAGGCAGTTTTGTAGCTTGAATATACCATGACATGTTCAGATCATCTCTGGGCAGGCGAAGAAATAATTCCAAGTAGTCTACAGCCTCAGAAAAGCAAGGTCACTAAATAAGATTAAAAGATCGTTGAAGACAAGTCTTTAATGAAAATTGTAGTATTTTGTGCTGCTCAAGTAAATTCTGTTCAGTGCTAATCAGTGGGAATTGTGACCGTGTTAATAAAAATGGAATATAACTTATGAGGTTTAACTATGTGCTGTCCTTTTCCTGTCTGGAAGAAATGACATTAGGGTAGATGTTTGAAACTGCTCAGTCATCTTTCGTTGTTCTTTAGCTGTCACAATTCCGAGATCCTTCACAGAATCACTGTATAACCAGTTCTCCATTCATCTTCAGACAGCAGGTGAAGAGATGCTTTTTAGCACCATATGAGAACAGACCCCATGTAAACAAGGCTGTCATCTGAAACTAGCCTTTGATTCAAGATGTCAAGATCTTGTGAATTGCAGCATCCATTACTAGTGCTGCTTTTCTTTTTTCGGAGATAAGGGTCCCTAGTAAAATTGCAATGGGCCGCATCAAGAAAGGATTCGGTATGTTCTTCCCAACAAGGAAAGCATTCATCCATCTCTTTTTCCCTATAATGCCTCTAGTTCCATATTGTAATTGGGAAGGACCTGAACTTCAGTCACTTCGACGAGCTTAGAGCGTCACCACAGCACTTGAATGAACTTGACCTGCCTTGGTCTGTAAAAGTTGCTGCCTTGGGGCTGCCTTTGCAGCAGCTCAAGTATCAGCGACGATCTTTATGCTGAAGCTGCCAGGAGCACTGTCCTCCCAGGCAGAGCTCAGCAGAGGTGGGGTGTTTATTTCCTTTCTCCTCTTAACTATCTGGTGAAGTTAAGCCCTCAAAGAGTAGCACGGGCTGCTCTGGCTGGTTACTTGGTGTAGATAAATCCTGGGCTCTCCCCATCTCTCATGACAGTGCTGACAGAGCCTTGTGCCTCTGCCCAGAGTCTGCTAACAGAAGTAATGTTGGTGGTGTCTCTCCAACAGTGCAACCTCTTCTGTTCTCTTTTACAATGCTTCCTTGCAAAGCTCCTTCCAAAACAAGTTGTCCCTGTCCCTGTCTCTCTTTAAATGAGCACAGATGTTTTGTCACGATCATCGAAAGGAATGGGAACGTACGTGTCCTGCCACAAGAACTGTGTCCTGCCATAGTTTAGTCTCGCTGTATGGCATAGAACAGTCTGGTCTACAGACTGAAACATTTAAATTCCTCCTAATTATAACCTAGGTGAAACTCTGAAAGCTGACAAGAAAGTAGGAGCAAGCTGACAGCTCTGTTGGGCTGTACTTCTGGAGCAGTTAGCAAACGTGTCACATGAAGCTAGCACGTGAGTCGTGTTAGAGAAACTGTGTGGACAGACATATATGCAACATGTGTACCTGCGTGTACATCCATTTTTATCGTGAGGTGGGAAACTTGTATTTTTCTGTTTGAGGGCAAACCTTGGGCACCTTCAAGTTCCCTTTCTGCTTTTTTTTCCCCCTAGTATTTTAAAACCACAGTTAAAGTACAGAAATACAGAAGGTGGTACTGCAGGATCTTTTGTATTACGCTGGCAGACAGCAGCGTTCCCAGGTTCTGAATTTGGCATTCTACACCTTTTTCTTTTTTTTCCCTCTTTTTCTTTAGCTGAAAACATTTGCTTTTGGAGAGAAATGTAGTCACATTGGTATCACATGAAATTTTAAGTACGGCAATATTGTTTGTGTAATTCCCAGAGGTGTGTGCTATGTCTAAAGCCAGCAGTGATCTAAACAGCTCAAACTGGGGTGAGAGCATCTGTTGGAAAATAACGCGTAAAGATAAATAGTTTGACATAGGCTCTTTGGTGAATTTAAAATCAGTTAAAGAGCAGTAGCAGATGTCTAGTGGAAGCAGGTCTGTTGAAATGGTTTATATCTTCTGAGATTTTTAGTCCTGCGTGTTTGTTTTGGAGAGAGGTGAGGACAGAGAGTCACTGAAGGCAGCAAAGGAAACTGTCTCTCCACATCGTGACCTGCTGTGTTACTCAGGGGGAATGCGATGCTGTGACATTTTCTCTACCTCTGGTTTGAAATCCATCTGAGGTTGCTCAGAAAAGAGCCTGCGTCAGAAATCTGGGGAGTCAATGGTTGTCCTGTTCTTGGAGTGGAGTTAAAGGAAAGTTCGCCGTTAGAAAGGGTTTTTACATGGTCGTGCAGAGCAGTTGCATCTGTTCTCATGATGGAGCAGAGTTAGAGGAAGGATGTATGACGAGACTAAGTAGCAGGAAAAACATTAGAGGAGTAATTAACTGTATATTTGGTTTATTTATGTAATGTTCTTTTTACTCTTAATTAGTACTTGTTGACCAATTCATAATTGGTGTAATTTACATCCCAGTTTACTTCACATTCTGAATTTCTCTTGATGTATACCTTTAAGTTGCTGAGTAGATGTAAAACCGATACAAATCGTGTAAAGAGCCTCTTCTCACTGCATGTAGCAATCAGTTAAGCAAACATTTATATAGAGAGTACCTCTGTTCTTTCTGAGGTTTGGAAATCTACGTAAAATCAAGCCTGGAATGTCTCTCTACCTTGAAGTAGACACTGTTTAGTTACATGAAACAGTGTTTGCCAGGAACCTGATGTGAAGCTTTCCCCTGTGTGCCTCTGTTCCTCCTACAACAAGTATGTAACTAACTTTAAAGCAAAGTGATCTCGCTGGGAAGGGCAGACCCAAGCTGGCAGTGGGAGATGTCCTTTGGGCAGTTACCAGAAGCACTGAAGAATGACTAAAAATAGATGGATTTTGCTGCCTTTGTGTTTTATGCTGTGTAAGTTACTGCAAGATGAATGGCAGTAAAGGCAAGACATTCCCCATTGCCTCTTTCTTGTGAAAGCTGTTAAACGGCTTTTGGATGTGCCTGCATCATTCTTGGTTTGTTTTCTCTTAACTTGGGCTCGTTTCCCTCATCTCTGTGAGCTCAATACTACTGTGAGATCACTCTGTACCCAGACTGATTTCATAGATGGAGATAGATCTTCTGGTGGTATAAATCAGCCTTTAATGTTCTTGGGGTTTAACTGATTTACCTGAGATTATGATTCAGACTTTACATCTAGCCTTAAAATTTATAAAGCAAACTATTTATATTGCAACCGTTTCACGCTAGTTTACATAACAAGTACTTTAAATCCGCTGTCTCCTTGGGTCCTAATTTTTGGGTTAAGCTTTTACTTTTATCCAGGCAAATGACAACAGTGTTATTGATCATGTGCTTTTCCAGACAGATTTTAACTTCTGAAGTTCCATTAAACTAAAGAAGCATTGTGTTCGCTGCTGCGTGGCTTTGTCCACTGCAGCTGTTTACCAAAATGTGTGCATAAGAAAAAGCATTTCTGTTCTTGTCATTCTTCTTGGCTGCCATTGAGTCCAGGTTGCCACAATCGAGTAGTTGTAGCATCACAGTTCATTACCGCGCGAGTTTGATGTCACAGAATCGTTGTTCTCTTCCCTGTAGCTGAGAGGAGGAACAGACTGGAATTGGGAAGGAAGTTGCTCCTATGCTGCAGGTGCACATGCACGGTCTGGGAAATCAGCAGTTGATAAAGAATATACAGAAATAGTTTTAGATAGAATTATTAGAATACATGATTTGAAAGTGATGACTGAACAAATATTTGAAGATGATGCTATATGAAAGATAAAAGGCAGTTGATTCACCTAAGGTGAATTTTGTCCTAAAGAGATGAAGCGGTTTTAAGAGTATTTATATCCAGCTTGAATTAGCTGATTGCTTGATTACAGAATATTTTGTTGTCTGATAGGTACATTCAAAGAGATTGAATTCCAGCAGTGGGGAAGAGCAGCTCCAAATCCAGGAGTTAAAATGGAAGAAATAGTAGCATGAGCTTCAAAATCCTGTGGTATTTTCAGGTACAGGTCTGTTTCAGGGGGCCCTGCTAGTCTGTTCACCCTGCTTCCCACTGCATCGGTGCAAATGTTTGTTGCATTGCATCCTATGTCTGAATGACTGAAATTGTTAGGGTTAGAAACAAAATAGCTGTCTTCGGGGGCCAAAAGGAGTGCCTGAATTTGTTAAGTTGAGGTTGTTTCCTGACAACAGCTATGCTGGTACCAGGCAGGAGCCCTGCAAAGAGCTGCTGCGTGCCCACTGCCTGACTCGTGCTGGAGCGGCCGTTTGTGTGGCCCTGCAGAAAACTGCAGCCAGACCTCAGACCGGGTGCTGGGAGAGGTTTCTGGTTTGGGCATCAGTTTTGTTTGCAGATTTCACTTGGCACTCACACAAGAGATGTGCAGAAGCGTGGCCTTGTGATGGGAGCAGCCCAAAGAGGGTGGGTGGCTGTGCCAGCCCTGCAGGGTGCAGGGGGCTGGCGCTCAGCGGGCTGCTTACCCCGTCTCCCTCTAACCTCTCTCTTGCCCTAGGTTTGCAGGTTGTGTTAAACACTCGTGCACAATCTGTATTTTACTTGGACAACACTTGTTCATGTTGAAGTGGATAAAGGAACTAGGGGCCTGAAAACCAGTCAGCTGATCAAAGTGCTCGTTTACTAAAAATACAGTACCAGGTTTTGAACATCAGTGCTCCTTACTCTTGCTTACGGCTGTTGGGATATTGTGGAGCATCCAATACCAGTAATACCAGTAGATATGCTTTCTAATCTCTAGAGATCTTTCAGGGTTTGGGGGTATTTTAAGTGCAAAATTATGGAAGTTAAACCCCAACATTTGCTGCATCAAAATTAAAATTTTAATAGTCCGAAGTTAGTACCAAAAATGTTTCAGATACCAAACAGCCTTTTAACAATTTTCTGCATACTATTCCATGCTCACTAATGCAAATACTCTTTTTTTGAAACCCTGTGCGGATTATATTATTCTTATCAGTGTTAGATGTCCAAATATTATCTTTTAAAATGTCAGAAGAAACACATAGTGAATATCACTTAGCGATGCTGGGAACCTAGAACATATTTAATGCCTGATTTTGGAGGTTTAAGTTTTACGTTTGTCCTCATTAGTGCCAGTTTTTATTTAATTGGCACTGTTTTTTACAAAAAGGATTGCCAGCAATTTTACCAGTAGTATTAGAAAATGATAGCGGAATTTAATTTTAGAAAGTTTTTTTGCATGAATTATTTTACTCTTCCTTCCAGTAGGTTTGTTTTCCTCGGAAAACAAAACCAAACAACCAAACAAAACCTCAAAATAAATGGAATCGTATTAAGCCTGTTCTGACAGTACCGCTAATATGAGGAAATTCTCCATTATTCTGCACACAAACTGAAAGTTCATCAGTCTCTCTTCTTTGGATTCTACACCAGCAAGGAGATCATTCCACTGATTATTCCACCTAGTTCACTGGGCATGCTGAAGCCTTAGCAGCACATGGAGAACTGCCTCTCAGAACGGACTTCAGGCTGGATTCTAGCATCAGTGGGTTTTCTTCAAGTAATGAGATGATTTCCGCAATGTGCCCGAGACCCACGCACTTGAAGTCACCAATAGAAAGGCTGTGGCTCAGTGGGTCTTTCTGTAGCTTATGATCCTGCTGTGACTCCACGAGTCTTCATTTTTGGGCTGGATTTCAAGTCCTGACTCTTGTGACAAAGGGCTGCTGAGCTGTACCGTAGGTAGTTTTTTTCCCCCTTCTGTTCAGAGTAACATCTGGTAGGCTCAGAATTTTGCCGAAGCCCCACAAGTAACAAACGAGAGGAATCTCAGTGTCCAATTATGTGTGGAGTCCTAGTGTATTATCTTACACAAAATAACAAAAAGCCAGCACCAAAAATGATCATGATAATCAGTTTCCCAGCTGTGCCGGAGAATTAGCCGTTTGTTAAGGCATTAGAAAGCAGGGGGACATAGACTGGTCACTCAAAATATGCTGTTGAGCAGTGTACTTAGGATGTGCATTTTTACTACTGGATTCAGTCCCAGAATTACTTGGCTGTGTTTTGTATAGCACAGAGAACTCCAGCTCTCTTGTCCTCGGTATAACAGAGCCTTACAGCATCGCAGCTTTAGCTGGTTAACCGCTACAGAAAATGAAGGTGCACGTTTCACAAGTATCCTATTGGAGCAGATCTGGTGCAAATCAGTAAAATGCTGCCTGCAAATTCAGCCATTGGTGCTCTTTCTTGGGTACTAGTACTATTTTTGTAAGGGTGTGAGAGGAGGGGATGAAAATGAGTCCTGCCTGTAGTCTGCAGCAGCCAACTGGAGTTTTCCCAGTAGGTTCCTAATTCTAGCGGGGTGTACGATCGGAGCCTGCAGATGGGGAAAGGTAGGAAAAAGGTAGGAAAAAGGAGGGTGCAGCAGCTATTGAACAGCAGTACAGAATGATAGGAATACAAATTAGCTCAAAGTTAGACCTGGGTAGGTTCTTAAAAGTGATGTAGATGAACATAAAAATTCACTATATGTTGCAGTAAGTTTCTTTGAAAATCTTCCTGGCATAGAGTCTGTATTTTAGCACTTCACAGTGAGATCAAAAGCAGAAGTATACAGATTTCAAAATAATTCTTCTAAGGTCAAATTAGAAGATTCCTCAGGCTCCTCAACTAATCGCACACTTATTTATTAAAACTCTATTTAAAGTATTCCATTGTTCTCCATAAATATTCATGTTTAGTTTAATAACTGCTTTACAGGTTTATTTTAATTCCACCTAAAACCCTCCAGTGCCTAGAAAACTTCATATTCAAGTCCAGGTGTACAAACAAATCTGGAATGCATTTCTAAGATGCAGTAGCATAGTTATTAAGAGTATTATTAATGACAGCTATTTTTGTTGTTGTTTTTGATTGCCACAAGAGAACACAGAAGCTTGCAGCTGTGATTCTTTGAAGCAACATGCTATTCTTTAGGGAGCTGTTATTTGAATAAAAACAATGAAATCAGTTAGCATAGGTAATAAAATAATTATAGTAATTTATTTTGGCTATTGAGTATTGCATCCCCTTAGCTAATCATCCACTTAAAACTGTTACTCAAAGTCCTCTGATTGCTTTTGCCTTAAAGTTAAACATGGTGAATTCTTATTCACGGATAAATTCATTTTAAAGAAATTCCTGCTTTGCTTTTCTACTGGTGTTTATCTGAACTCTATCCACAACGTCAAGTATTGTTACTCCGGACTGGTAAAGGACATTGCCCATTCTCCTGTCACTAAGAACAGTCATTCCTTGACTGCTTTGTACCTGGTTACAACTGTACTTGAAGCTCATTTGCTTGCAGTTAAAAACGCTCAGGAGTGCCAAACGAGCAGTATTAGAGGGGAGTTGGTTCGTGGGGTGTTGAGAAAACCCCGTGTGTGAGTTGGCTGGATGCGCTTCCAGCACGTGCAGCAAAAGAAGCGTTCATCTTGCAGTACAGTGGAAGGACAGTAATTAGTGCTCTGAACCCAATATAAATTGTTCTCTGATTAATTTTTGTTGCATTTTACTTTGTTGTGGCTTCTAATAAGCCCTTCAGATGTCCAAAACTAAACCAGGCAAAGGTTAATTCCTCTTCTAACTTAGAAAATAATGTTTGTCTTCTTTAAGACAAGAACTCTGGCTTTGTCTTTCTTTTAGAGAGCAAGAGTCCATGGAATGTGGAAAAAGTCTGATTCTAACTCTTTACGTAATAAATGGATTTATTTACAGAGATCAGAATTTGATCCTTTGGAATGTTACTGCTTAAGTGCTATGTAAGAACTTAATCATTATTTATTAACTGATAACAGTCAAACTTGGTCATCTTTAGAGAAAACTTTTGTGTGTGTGTTTTGGCATCATTTCCCCTGAGGTGACTTAACTACTCGTTTCCTCATATGCGGGACAGTCAAAAGCTTTGTATGACATAGATGAACACACACGTATATGGGCTGTACAATTAAAACGCTATCCCCTTGACTATAAATGTGTGGTCTGAGATCACTTGAAATCAGTAAAAAATGTTCTAAAGACTTCAGGACACTTACAGTCAGATTTCATGGCCCATGTCCAGCAAGAGGTGTAAACATGACTAAAAGCCAAGTATGGGAATGGTTCCAGTGAGGTTTGCCCTTGTGGAAAGCAGTCTCATTCCATTGCTCTAAGTCAGAGCCTTATAAGCATGTGACAGAATGAAAAATCCTTCGGTGAAAAACTGTGCATCGGTAGCACCAGTCTATATTGAAGCTGATACTGCAATGGTAATTTTAGCTACTTTACTACTCTATTTTATCTCTCAGGCCACAAAAAGTGAGAGCTTCTAAAGTAGTAAATCTGCTCAGGGGAGAAAGTTGAATTTTGAAGTAAGTGGAAACGAGATTCCAGGGTTTGGGCAATCCAGGATGCAGCATCTTAGATGTGTAGCCCTCACGGTGATCGCACGGCTTTCAAAAGATTGGCAACTTGTAGAAAGGTGTTGGGATGGCAGCTCTTTAGTTTTTCTGACTGTTTGTCTGCTTGTTTGTATTTTGCCTCCTAATGCTCAACAGCCGTGCCTGTTTCAGGCGGTTTTACTGCTTGGTACTCCTGAGGAGTGTAGGGACAATCTTCCCTTCTTTCCTCTGTCCTCTGAAACCAAGCAGAAAACACTGGCTGAGCCTAAATATTTTAAGGATTTTTAATATTTTAATATTTGCCTTTTTTAATTCTTTTTTTTGATTTCTGACTGTTAATACCTACTGTGAAGGTTTCTTTTTCTTTATCGTGGCTCTAAATCTGTTATTCACATACCTGTCTTGGTAGAGACAATGCTGAGGTCTCCTTTAATGTGAAAGTGGGGGAGTGGCAGATGACGTGATTGAATTCTGCCATGCACTTTGAGATCACTTGTATTGTAAAATAACCTAAAATAAGCACATTCTTCCACTCACCTATAAAGAACATGGAATAGCATTCTTCCAGTCAATGGTTCTCTAAAAAGTGTGCTAATCCTTCATTTAAAATTAATTTAAATAAGGAAGATTTTTTTTTTTTTGGAAATGGAAAATACTCTCCCAGTAATTAGTCTGCTGCAACACTGTGAATTTAGTCTAATCTGATAAATACAGGTGTAATTCAGTGAAGGTTAGTAACTTAATTGACAGGGGAATAACAAAAAGCTAAATAAATACACAATTGTTTGTGACTTGAAAATATAATATGGTTATCCCCGCAGTTTACAGAATTCCTTTCATATTCTGTTATTTAATTTGTAACTTTGTCGGCTGGAAAACTGCAATTTTTTATTTACTTTGCAGTAACTGGCAAGAGAAAAGTCAATCAGATCTTATGTCATGTTTTTCTTAAAGCCTCTGCTCTAGAGCCCATCTCATTACTGAGCATCACAACTTTCATGTGCATAAAGGAAAAAAAAAGAATATTTACTCAAAAATATTTTATAGAGGGGAAATAAGATTGCAAAAAGTACCAGTTTAGAGGTTGCCCTTTGTAAAGACAGCATTAGGTTATTAAACAGCTTGCTAATGGGTTTTGATTACTTTTGTTCATCGATATTTAACTCAAGGCTTCCTTTAAATCCCAGACCTTCTTTATTTTCTGTTTTGATAAGTGCTGGAGATTGGAAAAGCAATAGTGTAAGTAATACAGACCTACAGGCCAGAGAGCGTGTTATTGTGGTGGTGAATTTAGGGACATCACTCTATCTTACATTAAAAATAAAAAAAAAGACAACAAAAGCACTCTAAGCTCATGGTCAAACAGTAGAGTACCCACAGACTTTTCCAGTCACCATGAAGCTTGTCCTCTCTTAAAATGCAGCAAAATCTGTTCACTTAAAAGCAAGAAAAAACCCCTGTAAGTGATGGATTTAACACACTGGATAACCTTTTCATTAGACAATTATGCGTTTCAGTCCATGGGATATGAAGTGTATATTTTTTGTAGTACGTTTTCAGATGTCAGTGACCCTATTTCATGGAATATAAGTCACACTGTGAATTTAAAGATCTGAAGAAAATCAATAGATGAGACATTGAAGACTCTTATATCAACTGAAAATATTTTTTTCAGGTTTTTTTCTCTCTCTTTTTTAATCTTCTTGCTGAAAGCTCAACCCAAACATCAAAAAATCATTGAAAGACTTGGATAATAATTACTAGAGTCTTGGGTTTTACTGTAAAGAGCTTTTGTATCCTAGCAGTATTTGAAGTCCTAATCCACTAGGTACAATACCTCTGGGTAAGACACTAGGAATGGAAGAGAGAGTTAATCCATTGAGCAATAGAAAGTATTGCTCTACATCAGTTTTGAAAATCTTCTCTTAACTTCACAATCAATAAAGCCCAAATTGCGCAGACACAGTTCCCATTCAACTGCTGAGAGTAATTGACATAGTTACACGGAGAATTACGTACGGATGCACTTAGGGGTAATAGTACGGGAGACATTTTCACAAACATACTTTTCATTAACGTGTTCATCGAGGAAATGGAACTGTCCTTTAATGAGCTTCCCCCTAGAATTCCCATATATCTGTGCAAAGCAATCGCCTTGCTTTGTTTCTCTCTCCCCTTTCTCACAGATAGAAAAGTTTCAGTTTGGACAAATTTGAAGACCAAAGCCCATTCTCAGAAGTGGATGATTAGGAATTTAAACACACATTTCTCAGAAAAAAAAGAAAAAAGGATCACTGTATGTAGTGATTATGTGTAATCCAAGAGCTTTCATCCTGAAAAAGATGCTGTTTTGTAGGGATACAATTTTATTTTTTCTTCTTGCAGCTGTTTAGGATTTGCAAACAGGCAGAGCTCTGGAGTTCTCTACCTTATTTACTTGTGTGCGTGCATATAAACTATGGAAGTCACTTTAATAGGGAAACATTAGAAGAAAAGAAGAATACAGCAAAGTGGAACAGCCCCAGTCAAACTATCTTAAATTTCACATACACTTCTCCTCCTCCTTAGTCAGAGACAATGGTCATTTAACCTTTTTGAATGAAAAACTACCAGCAAAATTGGCAGTTTTTTCCTGCAATACAATTTTGAACAGAAAAAAAATAAAATAACTCGGTTCAGGTGCACAGAGTAAACATCTATCAAATATTATTTACTCGGTTTTACTCGGGAAACAGGGGTTGTTGGAAGGCCTCTGAAAGACGTGTACAGACTTGTGTCCGATAATCATATTTATCTGTGATGGAGCAAAGCCTGAGTTTATGTACGGGATACCCATGAAGTTAAAAATACTTCTCATTTATCTGGTAGCAACTCAGATGTTGATAATTTTCATCATTGTAATTTCTTATTTCATTTTATGTCTTTTAAGTTCATTCCAAGTTAAAAATATAAGTGATAAACAGTGAGGAGAACGTCCTGTGTTTACAGAAAATCTGTGTTTCTGTTTGTGTTTCAGGTAGCATGTTTTTATTTCAGGTGGTTGATACCGTAATTCTCAAGTAGAAATGTGCACAAAACTTGATAAAAATTCATCTTAAGGCTATGTTCAGATTAATAATACATATGAAGATGATTATGTGTCTGAAAAATCACTGACAAGGTAATTAAAGAGTTTAAACGTTCTAAAAAAAATGAACCATAAGCCTCAGAATCGAATGGGCAGGCATTTTGGCTCAAACATTTGTCCATTCTTTACTTCTAATGAGGGTTAGTTACAAAAAATACTCCTATTGAAGCTTGAGCTTTAATGCAGTACTGTAACAGTTTCAGCCATTTTAGAATTGATCATCCAGCTTTTGGCTACTTCAGGAGTCTCTTAGAGGCTGCTGTGTGTTTTCTGATGATAGAGGTGAGTACTTGGGCTGTGTAAGAGGTCATGGTGGCAACTTTGTGGGGAACACTGTTGCAGGATACACATAGTTTAGTGCTGCACATTCTTCCAGATGAGGATTTAGAATGCAAAACTTCACTCTGAGAGTCAAATTGTATAACATGTCATAAAAAGTCACCCTGGATTTGTAAATGCCTTGAATAACAATGTGAGCATCAGAAAAAGGTGTCCAATACTAAGGGACAGGTTCTCAAACATCTGTGTGGGTCTGAAAACTGTGACCAAGGTTAGAGTTGGACTTGGAGCTCCTGCACATCATCACTGCACTGCACCTCTCTCAGAACATTTCCTAAATCTTATATGCCGAAGTTACCCACTTCTGCTTATTCAGTTGCTCTAATAAAAGCTGGATACTTCGCAGTATTGATTGGTGTAAGTGTGGCTTAATGGTGGAATCATTACTTCTTCAATCTTGGAACTGCCAGCCCTTACTATTCTCAACTGAAATTCAGTTTCTCCAATTAAGGTCTACCGCTACTAATTGGTTTTAAATGTTGCTTGGATGTTTCTAGTTCAAAAAGTTCGGTTCTTCAGCTGTACCTTAGAGTTCTTCACCCTCAGTAATGTATTAAAACTTCATGCTCTGTGCCACAACCAAAGCCAGAAAAGGGAAGCCGATAGAAAATCCTGCAACAAAAACTAGAAATGAAATGAGAACTTTCAGCAAATAGCAGCTTAATGGCTTCCTGCCCCACATATGAGCTGCATCTTTATGTCCATTCAGCCTTTGTATTAAACTGATGCATGTCTAGTGGCAACCCTAACTGAGTTTGCCTACCTAGCTCACATCTACTCATGCAGCTCTGGAGGAAAGGTCAGATAAGGATAAAATGTCAAAAGGGTATAATTAAGATTCAGAAAGATTAATACCTGTGATATTTAGTGAAATTGCCTTCTAGTGGAATGCTCATCTATTACTTTGATATTTAACATTTCTGCTGTTAAAATGTTAGTGCTTGTAAAACTACAAAATTGGTGGCAGACATTTGGTTTATACACTTTTTATACCAAAAAAAGAACCCCACAGGAGAAGCAATCAGATCATGTTGAGGTGGTTTGGGTTTTTTGTTTTTAACCTGGAATTTTTGCGCGTAAGTCTTTCATTATTTCTACTCTAAATTGGTATTTGGTAAGGTTATTTTAAGTTACGTCAATCAGTTTGACAAGTTGTGTCAATTTGAGAGGGTGGAGGAGAACGCACCAGTAACAGTATCTGAGATATGTGGAGCGGTCTCTAGTGAAATTAAAATGATACATCTGTAGGATGAAGAGGAATAAATGTTATTTAATTCAACATGAAGAAAAAGATCTTTTTAACATGATTCAGCACATACTTAATACATAATTTAAAGCAGATGAGTAGCCTCGCTGGAGTTTGTGGTACATAGGAGCTACAGCTTCTCCAACTATTCCAGCTACTATACAAACACATAAAAGATGGCACAGTTCCCAAGAAGCTCTATTAGGATGAGTAGACTGGCGCAAACTGCAGCCCAAAGCAGCTAAAGTTAAAATAGTAGCTAGACAGGTATGAACGTAATGAAGTCATAACTTTTTTTCCCCCCACTCACACATTGCAAATAGATTTTTCTTAAACACATTCCCTTCAAGTCTAAAAAAGTACGCCCAGTACACTGCTGAAAATTGTAGCAAGCCAAATCTGAATTAGAATCTACACAGTTTTTCTGCATTCCTGTCCTTCGTTTTTCATGTTTAGCTTCTAAAGTAAATGGAAATTTTTCTTTTTTTGAGAAATAGATGCTGCAAGACAGTTACATGGATCCTCCTTCTCCGAACAGAGCTGATAATTATGTCACTCATAGGCAGAGAACTTCTAGATTTACTTGGTAAAACTTCTACAGGGGTTCGATGCGGGTATAACAAGTATCAAGATTTTGAGTACTGGCAGGACTAAATGTGCTGTCTTGAATGTTGTATGACACAACACATGCCACCTCTTAGTATAACGATAGGATCTTAAACTACATTCCAAGCAAGAAAATTCAGAGCCAACACTTACTTTTTTTTACGAGATCTTTACGACACCCCAAGATTTCTGATGTTCTGGTGCTAGTACAATTAGTGTGTCATCCTTCATTGCTTTAATTGTGGGTGCGCTTTGTTTACAAAATTAGCAGCTATGTTTAGTTGATCTAATTAGCAGTGTGTGTCTATCTGGCTTGGCTCGGCCTGCCTGTACCTCTAGCTGAGCAGAGAAAGGGATTTGGAAGGTTCCAGATGCTTCTGTTTTAAGACCTTTTACTTGTCAGCTTCCAAAGCTCTGGAAATGTCTTCGAACTCAGTTACCGCATAGGAAAATTTCTTTATTTGTTGATAGAGTTTTATTTTTATTTATTTATTCTGGTAAGAAGCCTTCAGCTTTCTAAAACTGCAACACAACTTTTTATTACTCTCGTGATTGTAAAAGGTTTGTAATGGTACGATAACTACCTCACGTGCTTCAGAAACCACAATACACTTAGTAAAGAGGTAAGGTGGATGTTGGTTGGGCAAGGTGCTGTAGGAAATCACAAGGCACAATCTAGGAATTTTTAAACAAGCACATGGTTTAGCCTACTGGAGGTTTTGTTCTGTAAATCTGATGGTTGAATGTTATGTGATCGTAAGTTCTTTTTCTCAGCACTGAAAACAGATGTAAAATCAGGAACCAAAACAATTACTTGGATGTCTTGTAAGACTCTGACAAAGCTATTCGCTTTGTTAACACACAAGAGAAGGTTATCCCTCAGGCTCTTTGGTGAAGAATGTGCTGTTTGTTTGCAAGTGTGCTGTGTGGATTCAGGGTTCAGAAATCTGGGGCTGTGCCTCATATTTAAGTATATAATCCTCCTGAGTCTACTGAAGTGATTTGTGTAAGAGTTTGTGGGATCACACCAAAAGACTTCTGCTGCTTTCTGCAATTGCTGTGTATGTTGCCTTCTGGACTGTGCTTTAGTCATCAATTCTTCTGGTAGATCTTGCTGTAATCTGCAAGTCTCCTCTGTGTGTTTGGGGTTGCAGTGTCACCTAAGAAGTGCACTCCCAGTTACTGTGCGACTGCACTTTAAAAGGTAGAACAACTTTAGGGTCGACTTCAGACCCGTAGCTGCCGATTTTGTACGAGACAATATTATTGAGCCCACAACTGAGTTGACACATCTCGTGTAAAAATCCCCATTAAACAACAGTCTGGTGGTTTGTAGGTGCTAGACGTGGCTTCGTTTTAAATGCATGGGAATTACTTATTCATCTTTGAGGGCTTACTGGAAGAAAGTAAGAGCGAGGGAATGAGTATTAAAGATTAAGAGAAGACTGAGAGGAAAGAAGGTAAGCTGAGAAATGGGAGAGATGGAAATGTGTTTGTAATAAATGCAGGTAAGCTGTTGGTACTCCCATGGCTGACTGTACCCGAGTATTGTGACTACAGAGCTGAAATGGAGATCACAGCTGAGAGGGGAGAGAAGTGGGAAAACATTGGGGGTGGGCAATGAGGGGTCAGCTGTAGCCGGAAAGGGCCAAGGCAATCATAAAAGATCAAAGTACATTTGATGGGATGGGTGCTGAAGATACAAGGATTTTAAGGCCTTCTTGCTGCCATTTATGGTAGTGATTTTGGAAGAGAAGGGAGACGTGAGGATGGGGCTAGAGCCTTGAAGCTGGTTTGGACTCTGTTACCTCCGCAGTACAAAACCAGGCAGACATGCCTTTTCTTGCCTGCACCTGGACAGGAAAAAAAAAATAAAATTAGCTGGAGCTGATCCTTTCTGATTTAGACTTAAATAATGCCATGCTTCTCTGGAACTGACAAATGCGTGTAGCAAAGCAAGTCATTAAATACCTTGTATAATTTTATTTTGTCAGCATCCGGTGGGAAAAATATAAATGATCATGGTCATAAAAGGCACATTTTTAAAGTGATCCAGACTGGACAAAACAATGGAGACAAAAAGGGTTTAAGATTCTTTCATTCAGCCTCTCTTCAGGAGGAATTGCCAATGAAGCTGGCGGTTCAGTAAGGATTGAGAAATATGTCTTTATTTTAGCAAATTTGAGCTCTCTGGGAAGTAGCTAAAATAGAAACTCAAACTGTGGTTTTAATTGCCAGATATTTACAGAAGGAGAGTAAGTTCTGTAAGTACACCTGCTTCGATAATAGAGGGAGTTTTTTACCCCTCCCTTTTAAGAACAAAAAAGAAGAAATAGAAACACTATCCCATGCATCTTACCCATTTCGAGTCATATGCTTTGCCTGCACATACCTACATTTTCTAAATCTATAGCAACTGCTCTTTGATTTACTTGAGGTTCCCATTGCCTGTATTATCTACTTAATTAACTAGTTGTGTCTCTTAACTCGTTATCGACTTTTTTTTTTTGTGGCAACAAAAGCAATTCCATTGAAGACTTAAGAAGCATGCAGAGGATTTTTGTCACTCAGGAAGGCATGATTTGCCTTTGTAGACTGCAGGTATCAAAGCAGCTTTTCTATTCTGTTTGGACACACGGTGTAGTAACAGGGGGATGAGAGGCAGCTGCGCTTCAGACCACATGAGGTAATTTGCAGACACATTTTAATTGCCTTTTAGAGAGCATGAAGGAGTTCCAAATAGTCTAATGAGTTCCAGCAAACACCTGTGAAATGCTTTTAGACCACCATGTAAAACAGAAATTAAGAAAGAAATAAACCACAAATCTAGCATGTGCATTCTAATGGAGGTTAGAGAGGAAAATACATTTTCTTAAGTACTCGCCACATTCTCTAAGATAAAAATAAAGAAAACAAGAAACTCTTCTATATTTTCATACCAACAGAAAAATTAAAGAAACCAATTTCAGCAAATGGTCTTTGTGGAACAGTTAAGAAAGGAGTCTTAGGACCAGAGGCTTGTTTGAGGTTACATTATAAATAGTTGGAATGTATAAATCTATTTTCGATCATTGTGTTCTGAATTCTGTGGTTAGATGGTGTATGGGACTGTGTCCACTTCAATGAGAGGTGTTCTTGAGTACTTTTGCTCTCGTAGGGCTTAAAAATAAGGTGGAATTTCATTGCAAAGATCCTGTAAATGATTTAACAATTCTGTTTATACCTGTGTATTCTTCTGTATAAATGTGTGTGGGAGGGTTAATTTTGCCTTGTGAACCCCTGGTGAGAGTGAATTTGTTCTTTAACAGTTGAATGGAAATAATACTTGAAATCCATACTGGAGTTGATTCTTGAGGTGGAGCCTTGGGTGACATGAGTTATTTACCCTCAGCTCTCTGAAATAAACTTAACACCTTGTTAGGAAGGCCATGAGATTTTGGATGGGCAGTGATAAGAGCTTTTTCAAAGTAGATTGCTCCGAGAAAATATTCAGAAATTTAAAAACATTATTCCAAAAGCAGTACAGCTGGAATACCTAGAGAAGGTCAACGTTGTGGACATTGTTGTGTGGTGGCTTGCTTTTCAAAAACTCTACCGGGAGGAATTGCAAAAGGAAATGTGTCTACAATTTCTTTCTTTGGCCTTTAAAAAGTGCCTCACGGTAACAGCTTTTTTGCCGTCAAGAAATCCAGTAAGTTGATGGAAGTTATATAAGTTGTACATTAAATATACAGCGGAAGAATATCAATTTGACAAGAAAAAGTGTATGTTTGACATTTTGCATTTCATCATTTGAACTTGGAAGAGTGATTTGTGGCATGCAATAATGTTGTCTTAGGCCTCTTTGGAAATGTTACAGTTCTCAAATGATGAGAACGCTGAATGTTGAGCTTTGTAGAGAAAGGAAGGAAAGTTTGCTGTTTGAGTGACATGAATTAAATGACAGTTCATCTCTGGAATAAGACATTGTGCTGTGAGGCTGCTATATCATTACTTCCTTAGCAATGAAAAATTCCATTTAAAATCATCTCTATCGCCTGCTTTGCCGTAACGTATATTCTTCCTCACTGGCAAGGACAAAACTGTTTAGGGTACGGGACTTGAAGGAAGGACTTCACATGTGCGATGCATGCTTAGCAGCCATACTAAACTGAGGCAGGAAATACAGAATGTCCATTTCTCTCTTCTGATTAATCCTTCACGATTAAGAATGTCCTCTTTTTTTTTCAGATGAAGTTCAGACATGAGTAGGAGATAAATTCATCCATCTTTCATTTCTGACTCAATACAGGCAGACTCGAGGAAAAAACATTTCCCTAGCATGGTCAAATTATTCAGTGTCTTAGATGTGTGTTTTTTTTTCTCTGAAACTAGATGAGTTTTCTCCTGTTGTGCAAGGACTAAAGGGGTACAGTAGTCGGCATCAAGGAAGCGACAAGATAGGATTGCCCTGGCCTTGTGACAATCAGCACGTTACAGAACTTGCAGCACGGCACGAAGAGCTGCCAAATAAAACTCTCTGGATAATCCAAATGTCTCGGGATGGCGTGGCAGCATGTGGTGATGTGAGGGCTGAATTAAGGACTTGACATATTAACTACTAAGCAATCACTCTGATAAAAGTTAGTATTAAAGAGCAACAAACACTGCAATATGGGGAATAATCCTGTATGAAACCACAGAAACTGAAGGTGAGCCTCAAAAAAGGCCTCTAAATTTAGGAATCACCAACTGTTTTTATTTTTGTTGACTGTTGGAGATGTTTAGAAGTGTAGGAGCATACAGAGGTATTTAAGAGCAAAGAATTTTCCAGTTATTAAAGAATAATTGAAGAATCTGTCCACAAGCACCTCAGTTCCATTTTCCTTTCATTTCTATCTACTTATTTTGTCTGTTCTGTTTTCCTCTCCTTCCATCCTTCTCTGTGCTTTGAAAAGTGTGTGGTGTATGAAGACTGTTCTCTCTGTTCCTGTTTGAGAATGGAGGAAGTGTTATGAAAGACTCCTCTCTTTCATCCATATATTTCTTTTGTTTACCCCCTCCTTCTTCTCTGCTATGTCTGAACACCTTCCTCTGCCTTTCCTCTAGGTTTGTAAAGCACCAGAGCACACTTTGCTCCAGCCATACCTCTTCCTATCTTCCAGAATTTTCACCCTCTTTCTCTTAGATACTTTTAAAAGGGCTGAGATGTGCAAACACAACAGATCAATAAAACCATTTTTCAAAATTTCATTATAAAATTAGTCTAGTTCCAAAGATAAAGAAACCTTCGTTTCCCACATAAGGCAACTGAGGTGTGGTGAGAGTAAATTTCAGTGTTAAAGTTGTTATCACTTTGACATAATCCATGCAAGACAGTGTTCATATGACTTTTTAAAATATCTAGAACGTACTCATCGTACTGGTTTGTGTTAGAGGTGTGCCTCATCGTCTGCTCTGGGAATTAGGCTTTCACTTATCTTTTCCTACAGTCATAGAATCATTGAAAGGTAGGGGTTGGAAGGGACCTCTGGAGATCATGGAGTCCAACCCCCCTGCCAGAGCAGGGTCACCCAGGGCAGGTCACCCAGGAACAGATCCAGGTGGGGTTTGAAAGTCTCCGGAGAAGGAGCCTCCACCACCTCTCTGGGCAGCCTGGGCCAGGCTCTGTCACTCTCCCAGGGAAGAAGTTTCTCCTTACGTTGAGGTGGAACTTGCTGTGTTCTAGCTTATACCCATTGTTCCTTGTCCTATTAACGGGCACCACAGAAAAGAGACTGGCCCCTTCCACTTCAAACCCACCCAGTCAAAACGTGGTTTTTTTGAAGAACTACTCTGAAATAGCATAGCCCTTGTGAATATAAACTGTTCCTTGTGTGCCAAGGTAAACTTCTTCCAATAGGTTTTATTTTCATTATGCACTTCTGGATGATTCTTGAAGAGAGGACTGTGTCTTGCTTGTATGGGCTTGCTCACCATCTCATGAAGATGAGGGGTCTGGCTCCAGGGTAGTCCTTCAGAAACTCAGATCATCTACAGGATTCACAGGGGCATGGGAAATCTGTAGGGTTGAGGTGGTTAACTTTTGATTTCAAAGGTGACCCATACCATTTTTAAAGTACTTGAGATAGGCAGTTTTGCGAGGTAGTTAAACTTAAGTTAATTATTTCAATAAACACACATTTTTCTTTCTTAGTATCGTTTAGAAATGAGTGATTTACATCATTATCATCCTAAATGTCCTGCAGCATCACCAAACACCATTCAAAAACCATTACCTCCCCTGGATAATGGTATTACCCCTTTTCAGATTAGCCTGAGGAGTGTCTTGCTGCCTGAACGGTGCTGAATACTAAAGAAAGCTTTATTTTGGTCTGTGTTTGCCAGCAAACCCTCTTTGTTTATAGAGAATTCTGATTTTGGGGTTTTGTTTTAAGGCAATCCATGCTCAGTGCTGGGACGGTCATTAAGAGAATTGAGGGCTTTCAGCTTAAAAATGGTGGATATCTCCTGGTCGTGTTTGTGGATAAAACCATGAAGTTTCTTTTTAAACTTCAGCTTTCCCTTATTTTTCCCTTTGAAAGTACAGTACAGAATCTCTGTCAAGATGTAAATATTATAGAGAGAAATATCCTTACTGGAGAACAGTTAAACAACAGTGGTATGTATTTTGATTTGTACATTAAATATAAGCACAGATTTTCCTTGTTCTGGTCTTGCAAGAGACAGGGCTATGCTATAGAAAACAAACAAACCAAACCAAAAAAAACCCCAGACAACCAAACCAACATGATTTTAGAGTGTTTCCTCAACTGAGTATCCTAGTTAAGTGGGTGTATAAATCTTAATCACTTCTCTGCAGCAGAAGAATAGTCCTGCTTTGCGAGAGAAGCCGGCACTGCTGGCTCTCTAGACTCTCAGGACTGTGAAATTCAGTCTGGAAAAAAAAAAATCCAAACAGATGCACATTTGATACGTCTTGTCCAGGCTCTTCACAGTTAAGCACTAAAAAGTTCTCTGTTGTATTGAAAGCGAATCTCTCTGTTAGCAAATCTCTCTCTGTTTCTGCAGAGAAAGTGGCAGATGTACCTGTTCTAGTTCTCAGGACTCTCGAGAATCAAGTAGAGATTATTTGGGAGGAGGGAACAGGAGCTGAAAAAAGGAAAATTCCCCATTTAGCCCAGCAGAGCCTTAGACGGGGAAAATAATCAATGACCAAGCAAAAAGCTTCAAGATATTAAGTACTTCTTTGCTGAAATATATAGCAGGACTTGGAGCATGAGGGTCTTAAGCGTATTCATCTCATAGTGGGGTTTAGAAAGTGGGCAAACAAATGGATAAATGTAAGGAAAAGTAATAGCCTGGGTTTATTCCGAGTCATAACCTATATATTGCTAGTGAAGGGCACGGGACTGAAGGGGTGGGGGAGAGAGGGGAGGTGTTAAGCAGTGTAATAGTGCAGTTTAGGTTGATCTCGACATGGCATATTTTACACAGTCATCCTTTCTGTCTGTATGACAGAAATACTTGATATCTTCCAGTGCGTAATTCCAAAGAGAGTACAGCAAAAAGCATCTGCTAGAATCAAAGTTCTTTACAACTTCTTTGTTGGGGATGGAATTTCTGATTGTGATAAACGGAGAGCAGTATGCGTTACTTGTTATGAAGATGCTTCACTTTTTAATTTGCTTCTTTATTGTGCTCTACCTACTATGGAGCTGCCTGAAAGGAAATCTTAAAGTAATGTATCAGGGAAGAGAAAACAAGTATTTGTCCTGCTTTGTGAAGGGACGTTCTCTGTTTGGCTTCCCTCTGGCTAGAATGCATTGTTCTTTCCAGGGTTAAAGCCTGGCATCAAAGAAGATCCCGTGTCCATAGTAAAGATAGGAGAATGGAGTCAACCGATTAGATGACCGCCCAGGGTGTCAGTGAAAAGCTGACAGTTTGGCAAAGGCTTATAGAGGGAGAAAGGTCGAAAATGAAGCAGAAGCCATCTGCTTCACTTTACCGTGGATGAAACAAACTGGTGTGATCACTGTGTTTGCTGGCCTTTGCCAGTTGGTTCCTTTTGTCTCCTTGCTTTATATTTTTGAGTAGTGAGTAAATAATGCATTTCCCTGAAGTTCCACGTCACTGCATACTTGTCACAGACTCCTGGGAGGAAATCCTTACGGATGCCAAACCCCAGCTGGAACTTGTTGTCACAGACACCGTAGGGAAGTTCCCGTGGATGCCAAAAACCCAACAGAGACACTTTCATTAACATGACTGGGAACCAGACAGGTGTGTTCCTGCACTGGAGAGTGCTTGGATTACACAGACCTCCGCTGAGCGCGGTACGTGAAGCCAAGTGTCAGTCTTACGCTAACGTGGAAGCAGAGAGAGAGATGCGGTTTAGAGAGAAGCTGCTATTATGCAGTCAGTCTAAATTAGGAAAAAGGCAGAAATATGAATTGGTAATCATTTGTCATCGTTAGTTAAGAGTTCAATCATCTGACTTGTAAAAAAAATTAACACGTTTTTCTATGAGCAGCCGCTTCGATCAGAAACATACATAATGTTTATAACAGTATTTTCAAACGTGAATGTTTTCTCCCTACATTTGTTTTTTTAAAACATACTGTCGTTCAGAGGAAAAAAAGCAAATGTTACTAAATGCTTTTAGTGAGAGCAGAGTAAACGTAGAGCAAATGCTTAGAGATGTTTCACATTTTTTTTTCCCAAGGATGACTTTTTCCCTCTGCGTGAACCATTAAAAGCTCTAGCAAAAGTACCGCTGAACCACAGAGCACGTTGAAGTTTATTTTAATCAGTGTAGAAAAGTTGAGCTTTCTAAATTACACAGGTAATGTTGAAAAAAGTTTGTGAAAACCGGTCACTGTAGTGTTTAAATTGGAGTCAAACCTCTGCTGCTGGCATTCCACCCTCGGACTTGTGGAGGCTATCATCGAGAACTGACAAATAATTAAGCCAAACCAAAATATAGTCTTACATTGTCCAGAACATGAGCCTCGTACTCGCACGGTCTTTATCGCTACAAAATAAGCTGTCCACATATAGTCCTCTACCCACCATTGATTACCTAATTACACAATCACTCCATCAGTAAATCAGCACAACATCTGTGACCCTACATGTCACTGCAGTAGCCCCCTCTGATTCCCCAGGAGCTTTGGCGAGGCGGTTCTGCTGACATAATATATTCATTATCCATTAGATCTGGCACACGCTCTGCAGTGCTCAATTACAATACAATCGAGCGGAGGGCCTGGTGTCAGCCGATGTAATGACTTTCTGATTATCTGTCTTTAAATGATGAATGAAATGAAAATGTACTATTCAAACCAAATGTAAGATTGCTAAAGATGCTAAATGAAAATTTTACATAACACTTTATGGAAAGAGGAATGAGGTTAGAGGGTAAGGGCTTGCCTCATTCAAAAATAAAAAGGTAGAAATCTTCTCTTAAACCATTGCAAACCCCTGTGGTGGAACTGTGCTGCCTTCCGAGTAAGGCACAAGTTGTGGTCTTGCGCCCGTGCCTTTTCTGGCCCTCTCAGATCTTATCAGCCTCCTGTATTTTACTGGAAGGATTAAAATTTTTTTTTTTTTTTTTTCAATAAATTTCCTGTTTTCCTTTTTTTGTTGGCGAGACTTAGTTGCTTGAGTTACCTTTGCGTGTAGCAACATTTCCGTAGACTACATTGATTATAACAGAGAGCTGTAATCATGTGTCACTTCCAACTTTATCTTTTAATTTAATGAATTATGGAGAAAAAAATTGTTCAACGTGCTTTTACATTAAAATACATTTCTGTGTGGGACTCTCTGTTTGATAGCTTATTGTTAAAGAGGTGCTCGGGAGCACCAGCCTTGGCCCCCATTTTATCTTCAGATAAGAAGCTAAAATATGTTCATGTTGTGCAATACCAATCTGTAAAACCTTAGATAATGAATGATGTAAATCACTCCAGATGTGGTTTCTTCCATAATTTCTTAAAGTCACGACTTTAAAGAGCAGGTAACCCAAAGAGCAGGCTATTGTCTCATGAAGGCAACGTATCAGAATGGGGAATAATATTTTAAGTGGACGGTATCCTTCTAAGTAGACTAAAACAAAGTGAGAGATTTCAGTATATGCCAGGATTATAAATAGATGGGAGATTCATAAGCATTCTGCTGTTCAAATAATTATGAAGCAGATGTTTGATGGTACAGTCATTTCTGTCTCTGTTTACATCTTCAGTTATTTTAGTTATAATTGAAAATGCCATAAAGCCGTGTGTTGCAGCGCTCTTTGAATCCTACTGAAATTACAGCTTCCCATTTTACACCCTGAAGTTGAATATTTCAAGCTTTTGGGTGGTGTGCAGCTTTTCGGGGAAATGTAGCTCTGTCTTTTCAGCCACACTGTGACCAGTTGCAGAGCATTTTTTTTGCAAGAATCCTATCATGGAAGTTAAATTTAAGACTATTACAATATGTTCAGATGTGTTTCTCAGCATCCTGAGATCTCCATTCTAGTACTACTTTTAATACAAAACTATTTTGTCTTGACACACACTGCGGACAAATGAATTTTGTAGCTCGTAAACCTTGTGAGCATATTCGAAGTATGCAGTACGTGAGTAGTAAATACACTTGCAGGAGTCTGTACAGAATGAAAACAAAGGAAGGAAGCAGCAACCCTCTGGAATTTGTAAAGCTGTACTGTTCAGTTTCAAACCATGGTGCTGCACAGCAGCTGAAATACATTGCTTGGTACAAATACTCTCCTACTCGGGGAGCTTGAGGAAATGCAGGTACCTTACTGGCGCTTCGTGATTTATAAGAAATTTATGATTAAACTAGATAGAGGGAGATGAAGCCAAGTTGAAAGTGTCATCTCTAAATGATAAATTGCCCAAAGATTTTGTTGCACTCAAATGTGTGTTTGGCATCGAGTCAGCCCTTTCTAGACACAGGAGCATTGGAAAGGTTTGTAGTCCTGTAAGAATCTGGTAACTTCAGTATTCCCCAGGATCCCATTTCAGTAGATATTTAACAATCATCTTTCTGACTAAAGAAAAGAGAAACATGCCAACAGAACATGAGGTAGAGAGATGCTGTCAACATAAAGAGAGGTGTTACAAATACATTAGTTTAATCTAAACTAAGGGGCAAAGTCGCTCTGGGCTTGTCTCAGGAATACTGATGGATCATAGAACCTCATGATAGGAAACTGTGGAATCTATTAAATAAGAGGAGATCTGCTGGTGAAATAATTTTAACAAATATGCTCCTGTTGTTCATACTGGTCACACTGTTTTAATCCTCATCATAGGAACATTCTGTGCCCCTTGTATTTAACCTTTTCAAAAATCAAGGTCTGATTTTTATTTTTAGAAGTCAGTGAACTCTTTCAATTGAATTATTTTGTCAGATGGCAAAAGAAATGTCTGTGTGCAAACATTTATTTTGCATGCTAAAGGCATTTCCAAAGAAAAATTAATTATGCTACAGTCCCATCTCCCACTCTAAAGAATAAACTACAATTTAAAAAATGCCACCATTTAATATTTTCACTTGGCTGTAGAACCCGAAACGTATGACAAGTTGAAACATCTGTCGAGTAATTCTTGTTTTCTTCATTTATTTTTCTTTATATTGGGTATAACTTTCAGCAGCTCTGAAGATGTATTGTATGACGTAACAAAGCTGGGATAATGCTGCAGAGTACAAACCCTGGGTTGTTCCCTAAATAGAGAGAGATGACCTCTGGAAGAATAATGCAATTTAGCGCTGCTCCACTGGATTTACTCCTGTTTGTGCTTGTTAGCGTTAGAAAGGCAAAAAGCAGAGGGCAAGGACAAAAAAAAAGATGTGAGGAAAGTCAAACCAAGGTAAATGCTTAGAAAGTTTGTAGTAGTTTTATGATTTTCATCTTAGGCTAGAAAATTTGCAGGTTTACAAATTAATTGGCATAAACACACGGACAAAAGTAATTATAAATTGATATTGAAGGCTAAATAGAGTATCTTACTGTTTCTTCTGTAAATAGCTGCTGATCTGCTGTGACAGAACTCTAGATGTTGCAACGTGAACACAGAGTTAGCATTTGTTACTGTTTTAATGTTAGAGAATGAGGGAGAATACATGCGAGAGTTCTGTCATTCCAAGCCATTTCTTTCATCACTTTTCCTCCCTTTCTCCCTTTCCATTTCACGCTAGAGCTTTTCCACACTTGGACAAGGTGCTGTCTCGGGACACCTCCCGACGCACACCCCGTGTGCCAACGTGCAGCCAGCGGTAACGCTTGATAGAGATGTTCGCGGAGTGCAGGGATGAAATTTAGCGTAGATGCTGATTTCACTGTAAACCCCACGGGCTTTGGCAGCTGTGGGGAGTTAATGGAGCACAGCCTGAAGCAGTACTTCTCTGCCCTGCGGGTCCTGACACTAGAGCCACAGAAGAGCTCAAGATGTTGCCTTTGTTTTAAAGGAAGGCTTCTAATGCCTGGATTTATCCTAGCCTGGGATACAACTCCCCTTTGGTTTTGAATTACCTCAAGTGATTTACAGCCTCTGCTGAAAGGCTCCATTATATTCCTAGGCTTTGTTAGTAGAGTGGGCTGAGTGATTTAAGATGGTGGTTATCAGAGGTTATTCTGTTGTCTGGATAACATGAGGAGCTTCCTGCTCGTGTTTGCCATTTAGGTGGTGTTCTCAACCTTTTGTTTGCAGCGCATACAGACTTAGATTTCTGAGAAGAAACAAAACAGAAAACCATCGTGGCAACCAAACAGAAATTAGACTGATCTTTCAGTGGTCAGTTGTTATTTCTGTCCTTTTTGTTTCATCGTTCGCGTGTAGAAATGTACAGCATGTGTGGGGTTTTATCACCTCATGAGCACCTTCTAACATCTGGCACGCGGTGCTGTGCGGACAGTAGACTGAGAAGCACCGGCCTCGAGGACAGTCTGGAAAGCTTAAGACATCTGCTTTGCATGATATCGACCACGGCCGCTTAAAGATGCTGGGGTCTAAAAAGTGGTTTTAGGCTCCCACAGGCAGCTCCAACACAGTTATTCATTTCAGTGGTATTAGACATCATCTGCTTGCTAGTGATACAGGAGTATTTATGCGAGTAAAATCTACAGCTTTAAGGTCTTTACCTGATCTTTGATAGAACAGTGACGTGCACATTTACTGATCTATAGCTGTGGGCATATTTTAGGTACCCAGAAAAAAGCCCAGGTGCTTACCAAAGGAGTTGTTAAGTTTCTACTGAAACATATGCTGATAATGTTGGGAAACAAACAGGCTTTTAATTAGAAAACTTACGTTGCTACTAATTGGAAATACAGTTTCGAGTCTCGTAATAAATATAACATTTTAATTTCAAGCCTCTTACAATACCGATCAGCAATTGAAATACTCTACAACCGGAAGGCCAATTTTTTGCAAGCTCTGTGCAGGGAGGGTTTTTTTGTGTGCTTTGTTAGTGTCTCTCCTCAGCAACCGACTCATTTCAAAGCCAGGTTTAAAACATGGTGCTTGCGAGTCTAACCTGTCCTCTCGTCTTCGTGTTTGATCGCTGGTTTGCCTCAGATAAATGAACAAAGATGAATGAAGTCTTCTGGTTTCAGTTGTAATCTTTTAATAACAATGCCTTATAATTTGATAAAGACAGGAAGCACGACGTGTCTCGGTAGCTTGCATAATAAAGTTGGCTTTCTGTTTTCTAAGTAGCAGAGATTCCAGCCTCTCTCATTTGGTTGTCAGGTTTTGATTGACAATGATTTTCCTACAGTTTTCCCCTGCTTCAAAATACCATGGGAAGGATATTATGCATTCCCAACCTGTCAGCTTTGGCTGCCTTACAGAGTGTTCAATTATGCTCTAATCGAATAGCTGCCCAATGTAGGCCACATAATGACTTCCTGATTATCTGACTTAAAATGATAAATGAAATGAATATGTAACATTCTTTTCAAACACAGGATAGTCACCGAGTCAAATAAAAAGGGATTTTGTGCCCTTTTGTCTGAAAAAAAAGTAGTATTTTTTTATTGTAATTCCACTCAACAGTTCTGTTGCTTGTTTCGCCTTCATTTAAATAAACACAGAATGAGTTATCTAGGAAAACATTAGTCTTCATTTTTGTTTTCAAACAGATGCTGAAGGTGTTAAACAGTGTTTAGATTGTTCTCCTTCCTCTCTTTGCATTGACTTGTTATAAAATCCAAGGTCAGATTTATACGATCGGTTTCTATTGGGAATATTTCAGTACATGCTGGCACTGCAACAAGTCTGGTTTTGAGTAATGTATTATACAGACAACATTAAGGTCTGAATAAATTATTTAGTGGTGATAGTGCTAGATGTTTTTCATTTCCAGTCTGTGGTATTAGTGCTACACAACCGATACAGCATTTGAAATCGAATAAACCTCCACTGCCTCGTTGGGATAATACACATTTATTATGCCAAAGTCAGAGCAGCCTCTCATAATGATCTTTCAAAGTCTGGTCAGGGAGATTCTCCAACTTCTTTACCCAACGGCCTACGATGGACATTTTTCTGAAGCACTGCTGCTTAATTTGATTGTTTGTGCCAAAGTGACTTGTGAAAAATTGCCTTGCTCTCAAGTCCTAAAATAAAGCAAGTCCTGATTTTTTTACACAATAGCCTGGTATTTGTGGCTTCTAAACCACTAGGAATATCATATGATGTAACAGATCAGAAGAATACTTCTGGTGAAGTTGAGCTCATTTTGAACTTAG
>JANHFX010016833.1:98775-114592 GCA_027560015.1 Chloroceryle amazona | reverse complement strand
AAAACAATTATGTATTGAAAATGCTTTAGTGAAGTATTTGAGAGAAACATCCCCTCTTCATAGGGCAGCATTTTGGAAATGACCCCATCCCCTCAGGACTAAATTCTTTTCGTGAAAGAAGCTGATGAAAATCATGTCACGGGCAGATTGGCAAGGATCCAGTCATGAATGGTGTGTGGTGAGACCCATCGTGGCCCCATATGTCACATCAGCTGATAGAGGAAATCTGTTCACAGACACATCTGCCCCCACCCCCTGTTTCAATTCCAGGTGCTAAGCATGAAAAATCAGGTCGACCTGCTCAGCAGATCCTTTCTGCAGAACATTAGGTCTGCTTTGAAATTCCTCCTCTATGCTTATGTTCTCATCGCAAGAACTGCCACCCACAGCTTGCATTTCAGCAGGTAACGGATGCTTTCTGCGGGCTTGAAAATCTTACAGTGAAGTTTTTGCACTCTTGCATCTTTATATCATCAGAGGAGCTCTGACCTGAGGAGGAACGTGTCCGGGGGAGAAGAGCTAGTGACCATTTCTATAGTGCTTTTTTGAGAGCAGCTAAGTGGGGAGTGAGCCAGAAGAGTCTGGTCAGCAGACAAAAGAGCACTGAGACATTTCAGAAAGCAGGCAGAGAGTCTGTGGATTTTGGCCACAAATTCATCAAATCAACAGCCTGCTGTTAAGAGATGATAGCCCAGCTCAGCTTAACTTGAAGTAGCCAAAGTGCCTTCAGTGATACTAGACTGCTTGCTAGTGATGCAAGAATATTTCTGCGAGTAAATGCTACAGCTCTAAGGTCCTTACCTGATCTTTGATAGAATAGTGACGTGCGCATTTACCCGATTATAGCTGTGGGTTTAATTTAGGGACCTGGGAAAATGCCCAAATAGCCCAGTTCGGCTTAACTTCAAGTAGCAGAAGTGCCTTCCTGTGTCGTTCAGCCCTGTCAGAGTGTGCTTAAAGTTAATGCAGCTCTAGACTCAGCTGCATTTCCACAATTTTTACCCGGTTATTCTCCATGTTCTGCTTCTAGTGGCTGGTAATATGATTTACAAAATTTAGGAATTGAATTATCTGAAGAAATGTATTTAAGGTTTGAAAACAAGGTATTCTCGTGGTTGGGTAGATGGTGATTCAGGAGATCAAATCCCTTGTCATTTTTGATTCCTGTGTCATAAACGGAGTGACTTGAAAGGAACTAAAGTTCCTTTAACACCTGTTTTCCAACAAAATAAAAATATCCCAGGTTCTAGAAAGACATGGGGTTTCAAAATAAACTTTTTGGAGCTACATCTTTCTAACTACTCCCTCACAGTTGGAACAAACCACAGAAGTAAAACTAAGGGTACCTGAGCTCTTACACAGTTCAAGGACTTTGAGTTCTTGATTTCCTCCTGCTGGGTTTGATTCCTGAAATGAGCTGCAGCTGAGCTGGCTTCAGCTAATGGAGAGTTGCTGTGAGGGGCCATATTTCCTTAGCTGATTTGAAGTGAGATGGAGGATATTTCTCTTTTCTGATTAGGTAAGGTTTTATTTATACATAGAACAAAAAATTGAATTAATTAAGTGTCTGCTTTCTTCTCCTTCTCCTTCTTTTCCTTTCTGCACTAATTGTTGTTATGCCAGACTGAGGTAATGCCAGAGTGTGTCTGTGCTGCTGCAGTGATAATTGTTGTGGGTATTACGCAGGCTGGCTAGTTCACTCTTCCTAACCCCCTCCACTCAGCACTTCAGTATACTCAGCTACCTGAGTATTTGCCTTGGGGTTTTGTTGTTGTTGTTTTTCTTCTTTTTTTTTTTTTTTTCTTGAGAGTTAAAGTGCATTTCTGTGTAGCTTCTGTGTTAATTTTAGCAGTGCTTGAGCTGCCTCCTTAATGTCTGTATGTCACAGTAATGCAGACATACTTTCTTTTAGACTCTAGAATTCTGTAAGGAAGAAACACACATATCTGTGGTTTAAGAAGTATTTTGAAAAACCTAAATAATGCAAAATAAAGAAGAGAGAAAGTGAATTTAGGTGGTTCTTACTTCATCTCTTGTAAACACTTGCTCACAGGGAGCATTCTCAAAACAAGAAAGACTAGAAATGCAATTTTGAGAAATATGTTTATTATACAGATGAGGAGGAGAGGAAATTGATCCAAAATGCATTCTGTCTTATTCTAAAAGTTCCTGTGGGAAGAATGTGCCACTTAATTTTGCCATGCTTATGAGGCATACCTTTCCCTCTCTTCCACTTTTTTTTTCCTTCCTATTTCTCCATGGGCTGAGGGGCACTCTTGGATGGGTCTGAGCACGAGGAGGGTGTCTTAGCGAGGACTGGTCGCTGCATGTTAATGGTGAACTCTGCTAGAGAGGGAGAGTAGACAGACAGAAAGGCAGGGATGTGACAAAGTGTACCTAGAGTTCAGACACAAAGTAGGTCTTCCGCCTGTTTTCTTCCTGGTAACAGCTTTGCTAGGATCAAGCAGGTAATCTACTCATAGGAGTTGGCTATTTCTCTAGTCTAGATGACAAAATATAAATGTGAAAGGCACCATGTTTATCCTGGTAGCCATTTCCACCTGTGCAGCCGGCCATCTCTTCAAGAGGCAAATCCAGCTAATTCCATCTTTTTGAACAAAGGCAGTATTGTACAAGATTTGTTATAAAATGTCCAGTTTGAAGCTAAACACAAAGGAAAGTAGTACTAAAAGCCGATCCTTAACGAAGAAAGAAGGAAAAAAGGTGGCAGCAAAAACCTTTATTAAGAAATAGGTGTAACAGTTTCTCTCCCAATCTTCTGTTTCACTTGTGCAGGCCGAAAAGCTGTGGGTAGGCCAGGAGGCCTACCCTGGTAAGTTCTGTAATGGTCTCTTTGGCCTTAGAAAGGGAAGATGGCATACAAACAGTTCATCCAGAACACACAAACACGGAGAAATTTTTCTGAACCTCGGCTTAGATTGGCGTGTGTGAAATGGTATGTGCTCTAATGAGATGAATCAGCCCGGCAGTTTGAGATGCATTGTCATTTCTGGAAGTTGATAGCGCAAGGGGCAGAGGTGGTGCGGGCGGAACAGAATGGAAACAGCTCCAAAGGGAAGGATGGTCTGTCGGCGGCTCCCCAGGAGGAGGGCACATTGCTGCTTCATCACCAGGGCTGAGGGATCAGAGAGGATGACTATTTTAAGAATGATGCTCGCCCTTTTATTGACTTTTTCTGGATTCAGATGAGTTAAATGAAACATACAACTTAGTGTCAGCTCTACGTGTAGGCTTCATAAACGTTGCTGGGGGCATGTAGCATAATGACTGATCGAGCTGTGCTGACAAGCTCTGCATTTCTAATTCCACCGAGATTGTTTCCTCTCGGACTCAATTACTCCATGGAAAATTCAGGTAGGAGCAGGAGCTCTCTCAGTTCACACCAGTGCGTTTTGAGGCCACGGCAGTTTTTCCACCGGTCACCAATTGTTTAATTTTTCATGTTTTTTCTATTATTGGTTAATATGTAGCCACATTAAATTCATGGTTAGTGTTTGTGTGGTTGGTATGCCAAGTTCTGTGTGTTTTGAGGGATGTAAGTTGTCCTGGCAGGTTTTGGGTACTCAGCAGGAATCGTGCATTCGTTAGTGGCAGGCACTGCAGCGTGTGAAATAGTGGTCTTGGATCCTTTGAGCCATTCTTGTGAAATTTTCTTTTGAGAAAGGGGAAAAGAAAATCACAGCTGTCACTGCGTCTTGATGTATAGGGTAGTTCTAAGTTGTATGATTGTTTCTTAAAACAACCCTTAATAAATACATAATATATAAATATGAATTATAAATATGTAATTCTAACTTTGCAACTGAATGCTGTTTTTTGGGGGGGACGATACTGCCAACATTGCTGTCATTGTAACCAATACCAATATTAAATATTTATCCCTGTATACTTAGGAATGTATATGAAATTGTGAAGCTGAACTTGACTGAAAAGCTCTGTGTCTTAAAAATACAGAAGGCAGCACTAAGAGACAGAAAATGTAAATCCTGTAGTATGAAATACGGAATGTTTAATCAAAGAATCAGAAAATTTGGGCTGTGTTTAGTGCTCATCAGCTGGACACGTGAAATGAGACCTGGATGTGTGGTCTGGTCCAAGGAAGACTGATTGTGAGGAGTGCAACTTGCTCGTAGAGTGCAATAGGTAAAATATTTGCTGTATATAGGAAAGTGTTAAAATGACCTTGCACTGAAAATCTTTTTTTTTTTTTTTAATGTTATATAAATGAGGAGGGGAGGATAGGTTGCATACTGTACAATGACAATTAAGATCACGGGTAATGTGTCAGGCAAATGAGTCTAAAAGGCTTTTAATCATTGGGCCTGCATGAGAAAAGATCTGAATTTATAACTACTTGTTATAAATTCATTAAGAATAAATATTAGGAAAGGGAAAACAACTATTCAACCTGAAGAAAAATGTTGGTAAGAGAACCGAAAGGCACCGTGTGGCCATGATTAAACTGGATTCTGGCCTGTCTACTGGGGGATCTCGAGTCACCTTTGAGTAGTTTAATGGGGTCAGCAGAACTGAGATATTTTAAGGCAGAGAGGCGTCAGTTTACAAAGACTGGAACATGCAGAGTATTTGTCGTTACAAAGGATTGTCTCACCCGGAGTTTCTTCTCCGCATGCGTAACTGCTTCCTGAAATCTTGAGATGCCTTTTCCTATATAAAAGGATCCATCTAAGTCAAGGCATGCCACCGCCTTTTCCAAAACAGAAGTGTAGCCTTTCAGTATTAAATGTGGTGGGAGATTAGTGGGTAACGTCTTTGGGAGCAGAGAGGGGCCATAAATAATCATTACTGTCACGTGAAGTGCAAAGGACTTGAGAAAGAAGAGTGAGCTGAAATATTTGCTTTATTTTTCTTCCACCCCATCAATGTCGACGTTGACATAAGGTGGGAGAAGGGCCATGAGTAAAATGTAATGACTAGATTAATGTTAGACAGATGAATTTTGAATGTGGATTGTCTGATAGTGTGTTAATGGTACTGTACCTACCAAGCATCCCTAAGACTGGCACTAGACATTATTTTTAAAGAGGAAGGTATGGCTTCATAAAGCTTTTAAGTTTGATTATTGCCAAAATCATACGTGGTGTTCTTTTCTGACAGTAGCTAGTGCCAGTCAGTATTGCATTGCAGGTAGCTTGTCGTGAAGCACAGCTATCCACCTTACCACCTTTACGTGGTCACGCATCAGTTACGTACCGAAGGCACGTTGTGCTCAGTGTAGGGAGCCTCCTTCAGAGCAGCAGGGTTGGGTTTTTTTCATTTTCTGATAGTCATTTGAAAAATGTGTATCGGGGCATATGTTGTTAATCAAAATGCTGTATGTAATTATGATACTTGGAAGCAATTTGTCCAGAAAAACACAGAAGCCTTGAAGTAATTGCACCTATACAGGTTGACATTCTTTTAATGTTCTGTGCTTCAAATCATTCATGGAAATGGTTCTACTTAAATTGAAAGACAAGATACGGCTGTTCTTATCTGGGATATGGAAATATCTGAATAAGGCAGAGTTAGTTAGACATATTTTTCTCTGAAAATTCAGATTTGTTTTCACCCATCGATGCTTTTGTGTCCTGGCTGACTTAGCAAAATTTAGGAGTACTCTGTTTCATTTAAAACTTCCAGTTTGATTACTGGGAATGGAAATGAATTAAGGAAGGAAATGCAGCTGTGATGTACAAGTTGAAGACTTTCTGGGCAACCCAAAGGGAATCTACAAAAGCTAAATACTTGTCTTTTGCCTTAAAGATTTCTTTAGAGAATGGGATGTCATCTCCTAGTCCTCTGTAATATCAAAAAAATCCAGAGTATCCAGGCACATAGAAAAGAACCCTGGAAATCACTGTGATCTCAGAATTTCCAACTAGGGAGAAAAGTTAGGTCAAGCAAACCATTTAGTGTTTATTTCCTGAAGACAGTGGTAGCAATGCACAGGTCACGTGCTCCAAGGAAGTTTGAGCTTTGCACTGTCCAGTTGTGGCCCCAGCTCTGCTGCTGGGCTCTGCCTGGGTTCCATCTGCTGACTATCAGAATCTGCTGCTGAGTTTGCCCCTCGATAAAGTCAACATTTAGAGCAGCATACCCTACCTAGTGGTGAGGCTCAGAAACGAATGCTTAAAACATCTTTACAGATTTTAGAACAGGATATGTGATTTAATACTGAAATATTTGCATACTTGCTCCTTCCCCCCCCTTTTTTTCTGGATATATGTGATAAATGACAGATTCTCTCAGATAATATTCATGTGGTACTCCAAAATAATCCTGCAGACATGATAAAAGCTTTTAGAGACTGTAAAACTGATTATCTCTTCTGTAGCTCTTTTCATCTTCAAAGCACTTACAAACATTAACTAATTAATCCTCACAGTGTCCCTCTGAGTTAGATATCATTGCCAGTACACAGATGAAGGAATCGAAGCAAACTCTTTGTGACTAGCTCCTGATCACCGAGACAGTTGGTGACAGAGATGGAATTAGACCTGTACTTACAGGTTCTCTGCTGAAACCACGGTGCTGTTCCTCTCTTGACAAATGTATGTATATTAGTGCCCACACTGCGGCTGAGGGCTGAGTTTCTGTTAATGAAATCTTGTTAGGAATTGCTTCGATGGGAAATTTGTAGTCAGGCAGATTATTATCTTTCTAAGCCCCTTTTGCAACTTCTTCATGAACGGTCAGGAAGTGAGAGCGTGAACAGGTTGCCCCAGAAACAATTTTCTTTGGATACAGCTGTAGCTGATTTTAAAATGCCTTAGATATATACTAAACCGTGTGAAAATGTCGTCTCTTACTTGCGTGTTCTGTAACAGTGGACAAAAGATGAAGCAAATCTAAGTCTCGCAGATTTTAAGATTTGAGCAGGAAAGGAGTGAAAACTATAAAGAAGATTGATTATTTTTGATAAGTGGTCTAAGAATTAATAAGGATTTGGAAGTTAGGGCAGAGATTGGGAAACAAGCCTCATTCCTCGGTTGGAATGCAGCGTCCAGCTTATCAACATACTCGGTGTCATACACTTGAACTTGCAAACCTGTGAGTTTAGCTTGTTCCTGTAATGAAACAAATTGCAGATTACAAGGCTTAAGTTTTAAATAAAACAGAGCACCGAAGTTTCAGGTCTGGTCGAAGAGTCTGCCATCTCCTTTAGGGATGTGGTTTTTAACTGTCCTGAGGCTGATGAGCGCCTGGCTTGCATTTCTTCTTACGTCCATGGGAGCATTTCCCACTTGAGAAACTGTTTGCTCTGAGAACACCTTTTTTAGCTGGCTGTGAGAAGCAAGTTCATGGACTAACAAGCAGATGTTGGAATTGTTGGTGCCATGACTTTAGCTCCTTCTGGCTGCCAGCTGTTGAGCGCAATGTTGTGGCTGTGAGTGGTCCCCACCAGGGTGAGCACAGAAAGTAGCTCTGAAAGGCAGGGGGGCTCAGGTGCTGTCAACAGAGAGTGCTTAAAGTTCAGCAGACATGCTCTTAAAAAAAAAAAGAATTAGGAAATACAAAATTAATATTTAACCAGATTACTACATTTTGTCTGCTTCATTAATTTTTCATTAATTTATGAAAATGCTGTTGATGGAAATAATATTGACAGGGTGTGTTGTTTTGGTTTGATTGTTGGTCATTTTTTAATATCTTCTGGTAAATGGAGACTTACCTTCCTTATGAACACAAACCATCTAACAAGCCATACTGGGAAAATGCTCTAATAAGGCAATAATAGGGCATGATGCATTAATGTTTTATGTTGTTCATAACTCAGCTTTAAGAGATTAATAATGGAGATGTGAGGGGAATGCTGTCTTAAGTGTTTGTGATTATGTTAATATTAAGATATACTGTAGGAAAGGAAATTACTTTCAGGTAGTTACCCTTTTTGTTTGTAGAGAGAGCATTCTGAAAGAAATGTTCTTTCCATTTTCTTCCAATAACTCATAAGTACTTTCACTGAAATGAAATGCTAGGAGCAACTTTCCTTGACTACAAAACCATGAGAACCTCTTATCGCTGTTCTTAAAAAAATTACATTTCCAAAGTTGCTTGAGCTGTAACTCTTTGGCTCCAAATTATTGGGGAGCAAGAATTTGAGACCCTTAATTCATTTTGGAAATTTCACAGATGTTTCTTCTACATCTGAAACAAATCCTAATGCTTCAGACCTCTGATATGATTTGACCTGTATATTTGGATTGGCAAAGCCCCTTCTAAGTAAGAACTGGTCCTTTCAAAAGGCAGAGAAGAATGACTGGAAGATTTGAAGGTAGTATGCAGTCACAATTTCAGACAAATGAATTGTAGAAAGAAAAGCAGTATTTTGTTGTGGAATGAGTGGAGTGTACCCCATGGTGGAGTTTTGTAAACCTCTTTAACTAGTTTTGGGCCTACCAAAACCCTTCTGATTCCACATATTTTGTCCTGTCTTGTTTTTTGTTTGTTGTTTTTTTTTTTTTTTCAATCCTGAACAATTGCTGAGTATTTTCCTTTCTTCCAGAAGTCACTGAAACAAATATGCCTTTTGTAGGAGACAAGATTTCTTTGTTGTGTATTAGAAACCAAAGCATCTCTTAGAGGTTGGTGGTGTGTAGGTAGAAAGAGGGTATGGTATTTATATTTTTATAGAGCATTTCTGTCTGTCCCCCTTTTGTCACAGAGTGTATGTATCTGTGCAGTCTTCTCTTGGCTTCGTTCCTCTGTGTTCCTTTTTTTTTTTTTCCTCTCTGACCCTTCTCTTTGTATCTTTATGATATTTGCTAATCAGAACCTGAACTCATTTGAGTTGAGCTTTTATGGTCCTCAAGTGAGATAGAAGTTGAGCAGTCCAAGTTCACCTCTGCAGGATTGCTCCTGTTACCAGCATACTGCGAGCTTGATCAAACTTGCAAATTTATTTGCATTTTCCTTCTGCTTTTAAGTGTCTGCATGCTTACTGTTAATACTCATACCTAATGTGTGAAACACACAACTGTTTATCACAGCCCAGCAGGCAGGATACAGATATTTGGAAACAGCACTACTGCATCCTTATCTCAGTAGTGCTAATATTATCCCCTGCCAAACCAGACACGATATATTGAAGTCTGTAACCATTACAGGATCTCTGCATATTCCTTGAATTTAGCCTCCAGCAAGTCTGTCATCCATGGTGATCCGGATGTTGCAGCTGATATTGCAAGAAGCAGCTTAAAAATATTGTCGGAGCACTGGTGCTGACTTGAAAGCAGTGTAGCCTCTGCTGACCTGTGAATTGAGACTTGTCCGTGAAGCTTGACTGCCGGCTTTTCCACCTTCCCTTCCACTGCTTTATGTACTGATAGTGGTTGCTTTTCGTGTTGTAACCCTGTGTCAGGTAGAGGTGGAGTTCAGATCACGGCCGCAAGCTAGCTGGAGTCATCGTTAGGGGCCAAATTGATCCAATTTTAAAGCTTGCAAGTAGTTAATGAAATAGGTTCCAATCCACCTAAGTCTGAGTTTTGGGTAAACTTTTTCCTTTTCATAACTGGATTAAACCTGACACGCTAATGTAGGAACAGGACAAGTCCAATACTGCGAACCATTTTCTGGTTTATTATTTACACTGTTTGCATACTGCACTGCTCAGTTATACCACAACTGTGCAGAGGTCTAATCTTTGCTTTGTAATGATTTCCTGATGATCTGCCATTAAATGATAAATGAAAAGAATATGCTGCCTTCCAGCTGCACGTACCACAAAGTTTATTGCCTCCTGAACCTGCTTTTCATTCCTTGGGTGGGTGGGGAGTTGTAGGAGGAAGGTTAAAACCATCTGCATGACACTATTTTCTGACCTGTCTTCATATGGTTACATTATCTGGATATATTTCCAATGCAGTTTAATCTCCCTGAAATAAATCTTCCTGAAATTCAAAGGGGAAAAGTGGCTGTATGGGGTTAATCTCAGGATTTTACACCAGAATTTAGATCAAATCCAAACCCTTGCCTATTGGTGAACCACAGGTTCTTCTTGATCATGTAAGTCCCTCCATCACCCACTCCAGCGTGGCACTTTTGAATTGCAGAAATCTGTCACTTCTGAGATAAACCCAGTAATCCACCTCTCTCCTTGGCACATTCTCTGTTCAGTGGGCAGATGTCTTCTATGGTTATTTTCTGTCACTTTTGCCAGCACTACCTCTGTGTCATAAGCTGACGGCTTTAACTAGTGATTTTCTGTTTTTCAGATTCAACAGTGAAATCCAAACACCTCTCTGTGAAGTGTTTTCGGAGTTTATCCCCCGCTGAAAGCCCTCTCAGGTAATGGTTGCGAATGACAGCAGGCGTGTTGTAAACAAAATTTCTGAAAAATGTTTTTTGCTCATCCAAAAAGGTTGTGAATTCTATAGTCTGCACTTTTCCTCTCAGCACCAGCAGCAGCCTCTATCACTCTTGCTGGTTAAATATCCGTACAAGTCTTTGTTCTGATTATTTTTTTACTCGTAATTCCACTCTCCATGCTGTTGTCCAACTGCAGTTTCATATCCCTGCTTGTGCTGTTGTTCTCTTCTTTTATTTTTTTTTCTTTCGCTAGGTTTTGTGGTGTGGTTTGGGTTTTTTTTGCTAGTTTGTTTTTTTCTTTTGTGGTCATTCGATCTCAATATCCCATTTGATTATTTCCCTCCGTCCTCTCCGAGAAGTCAAACTTGATTCGAGCCTTTATCTGTCCTTACATTTTTGGCCACATCTCCTCAACAGTTTAGTTGAATTATTAAGACTCTTTTTGGTGTTCATTGTGTGTGTGGTCACGCTAACGAGCTTGTGCACTTGATTTCTGAAGTAAGTCTCAATCCAGTTCCAATGTGGTTTGGGTATGAGCTCATTGTGTGAGTTTCACAAGGTTTTCCAGTGTCCTTTGGGGTTCTCTGTAGGCTCAAATCCTCAGGATTCTGTGTGTGCAAGTGCACCTGAACACACATTTATATAGGTGTATATAAAATATTTATGCATGTGTATGAATACACACCTGTAACTGTTGTTACTGCGCTTACTTTATAGATGAAGCCTAAATCACTACGCGAGATTGTTTTTGGAGAAGTGAGGACATTTTGGTGACTATACGGTCCTTAGAATCTATTGATTTGCTTCCTGAGCTGTGTTGATAGTTTTGTGCTTTCAGAATAAACAACATGTATTGTTTTATAGCACAGGCTGTAATCATGGTTCTTTTAGATTCCTCCTGACGCTCTTGCAGCAGGCTGCTTCTTGGGCTTCTTGTATGAGGAAGTCTTATGATTTTGGGGGGAAAAAAAAAAAAAAGGGTGTATTATTCACAGCGCTTTGGCTTCTTGTGGAAAATGAAAGATGCAGGACATAGTCATGAGTCTTTTCAAGTACTTGTATTGATTACTATTACTGGATTGTTTAGATGAGGATGCAGCAAGACAGTAAATTGCTAACCATGTATCACTGCTGTAGTTCACTGTCGTGAGAAATTACCGAGGAGGGTTTTTATCCTTTCCTGTCTGCTACCCTAGCACTTTTTTTTTTTCCTTCTTCTTAAATTTCTCTAGGTGTTCAGTGGTGTGGTTTACAATATGGTTCGTTTTCACAGCAAAAAAACAATCTTGTCAGCAGAAGATGATTACACATATAAATTGGTGACGTGAGGGGGTGTATCTGTCTGTAGCTTCTCTTTTCACTTCAGGTCAGATATTCACTAAAAGACCTCTTTTTGAGTTTTGAGATCAACATACTAACACCTATGAATGCTGCTTCCACGATTGCACTGTTTGTTTGGTCTTTGGAAGACAAGTTTGATAGTTACAGTTGATCACAGGACTGCTCATACAGGTAGGTTATGTCGATGAAAATTCTGCAGCTCGTGTGTGGTATTGCCAGACAAAACAGTGTGTTAGGGACTGAAAAATTTCAACGGTGGTAATTCTGGAAGCTTAGTAGTAGTCAGCTTAGAGGAACTTAACCCACTTGTCAGGGGAAAGATCAGGTCAGAAACCTAGAGAAACCAACTGGCAATGCAAAAATCATAATCCTCCCCTGTCACCTGACTTTGTCTCTTTATGTCCCCTCCCCCCAGTGAGTGCCAGCCTCTGTGGTCCCAAAGCCTTTGGAATTTGTTATGCTAATGCACTGTAGCCCATGAGTAAGTTGTTGGATCTGATCTCTCCCTGTCTTAGCAGCAACACCTGAAAGGTCATCGGCCTCTAAGCAGGTTTCAGATATTCAAGTGCACTTTTCAGCTACGAACTCAGGTTTTGTGCATACATGAATTATTCAGCACTGATAACTAGGGGAGAAAAACAACTTGAAATGTGACCTTTTGTATCATAGGTCATCTCTTAAATTGTATTAATTGTATTAATTCCTTCAAATCTTTAAATGAATTGGTCAGATTGCTCAAGAGGACAACAGTTTGGAATAAACAGTTGAAGTAATAAGTTGTGTTAAAGGGAAGAGAATGCAATCCGGAGGATATGACTCAAACAAGTGGATTAGAATATATAGCAGTGATCCACGGGGTATTTTTTTGCATACTGCATATTGACTAGATGTGTTAACTCAGCTTCTCATGAGACGATAATAACACTTAGGGAAGATGTAAGGTAACTTTCAGCAATTTGAAGCCACATTCTCTGCGTGCTTCTTGAGATTCAGGCAGCTGAAGAGCTCGTGGTTTATGCAGAGTTGTTACTTCATACCTTTCTTCTGCATGGGAACTCTGTGACTGCATTTTTAATACCCCTAAATGTGATCAACTCAGCTTGGAACTGAAGTCTTAGTTTCTATCCCAGAGTTACTTAGGTTGTTTACGTCCCTGAGCAAACTTGGTGGGCAACGGAGGAAGGGGTTGGGTAGATAGTTTTGTCTCTCAAAGTTTGCCGTGCTTCTGACTCACTTCACTGCCTTGTCTGATGTGTAACAGAACACTGCACAAAGTTGCACGTTTATGGAATTGCTTTCAAAACTCACAGTATATTGGTTTTGAAACTTGTACAGTAGAAAAAAATAATTTTAATACAAATGCCAATATCGAAGTCAGGACCTGGAAGGATTGTAAACCAGGATTTTTCTAGTCATTAAGGAAAAGCAAAGATGCTGTAACAGCTGGTCTCTAAAAACACTAGATGGAAAGAATAATTACTTTACTGATTTTGACTTCTCAGCGGCATTCGGTATTTACTCATTAATGGTGTTGGGATTCTTTTTTTGGTTTTGTGGATTTTCTTCCCATCTTCGTGAAATAGACCATTTTATTATAATCTTCAGCTAACAGCACTTAGATTCTGTGGTAAAGCATTTGGCTTTCCCTCTGCCTTCAAAGCTTTTTTTTTTGCCTTTTTTTGCCTCCCCCCCCGTATAGTCTTGGAGAAAATATCTCCTTTCTCTTTAGCTCCTGCAAGTGCACTACCATGGGTGCATGGCATCCACTTTCAAGAATTTTGATGAGAATACTTCACAGACAGCTACAAATATTTATAACCTTGAGATAGTCTTTGATCCTAAATCAGCTTTTGACTACCATTTTAGTTCCACTGGAAAAAAAAAAATAAATCATTTCCAGAATATAGCAACATCAGGAGCATGCAGCTATTTTAAGGCTTCTATTACTAATTATAGCTAACTTCTTATCGTGTATTGTTGCTGCCTTCCTAGAATACTTGTTTACCTAAAATTTATCAGCTAGTGGAGTCATTTTCTGAAGTTTTACATGGAGCCTTGCACAAGCGCCGAGATAGTTGCAGTACTATTTCTGAGAAAATTTTGGATTGCTTTGTAAATTCCATTCCTTTCTTACGTGAGAGAGCGAGAGAGCTGAGCCCCATGAATCTTGAGCTGTTTGTTTAATATTTTAGTGAATGTTAGATCAAGTTTTGGATTTGTTCTTTATCTTTCAGCGGTGGTGATATGCCTTGAAATTCTCAAGCATGCTGGATGTGATTTTTAGCAGGCGCGTTTCGAATGCGTGGAGTCACCATCATGTTTTTTGACCTCTCGTGGTGGTACAGAGCCCCCTGCCCTGGGTCACCTCTGTAAGCTTGCTTCTGCTGTGATCTTAAATACATCAAACAACTCCGGTTGAATTAGGCAGGAAAGTTATAAAAGGCTATCAGCATGAAACTGTCATATAAAAGACCTCCATCCAACTCACTTTCTAGACACAGATCTTGCTATTGTAATTTACAAGAAAATCTTTGATGCACATTAAAAATACGTGTGTCTTTTATTTGACACAAGTTCTGTGTGAAACTGTGATTCAGTCTTTATCAAAATGTGCCTATTTATTGAAAACCTAAGAAATATAAATTGAAAGTGAGGAATCAAGTGATTAGCACCATCTATTTTTATGCTTTCTTTTTTTCTTTTTCCTTTTTTTTTTCTTTTTTTTTTGCTATTTTATCTTCCCTTATTTTTTTTTTTTCCCAAAGTGTCTTCTGAGCTCGGATTTCACAATGTATGTGGATGAACATTTGAGATCAGGAGAAATTCAAATGCAATTGATCCCCCAAGCTTCTCTTATTTACATTACTGGTAAAAAACAACAACAAAAAAATGGAAATTAGATAGCTCTCTTTTCTCCACACAAACTGGTGGCCTCATTCCTAGGGCTGTGATGCGACAAACAAAGAAGAAAGTTGGTATTATGTTATTCAGTTACTGCTCACCAGAAGGAAGCGAACTGTCTCTGCACTGGTATCTGGCAGCCAGGATAGAATGTTCTCATTTTGGAGAAGCTATCGGGCATTTTGGAATCTCTGGTGTGAGATTAGAATATTCGTGTTTTATTCTTTTGCCATTTAGAGTGGTTTAGCATCGGTTCTTTCTTTAGGAATATATGACTTGATTGTGTATTTGTATTGTGCTTTTTAATAATTCCTAAAGTTTGGTTATTTAATACTGTTGCTTTTTGTAAATCTTTTTTTTGGGGGGGAAGTGATTGAGAAAAAGGTGTGGTTCTTTTTTCTTTAGCTGCCTTATGTATCTGTTGCTCTGTTAGTAAAAACCAAACCATCCATCTTGCTATTTTAACTTCCCCATATGATTAACCTTTTCATCAGGTGAGTGTAGTGAAAATCTCAATGAAATAGTCATCCTTGTCTCCAGTAGAACATCCTGCATTTAATGTCAAACCCAGCCCCGTGCCAACATCTTTAGCAGAATGGGAGGCTGGGCTGCCAGACCAGCTGTGTATGGAGCACTGATAATAGTTCTTGCCAGTTTGCCAGTGGACTTCTTCAAAAAAGGTGTTGAGAAATCGCATCTTTCTCTGCCTCCTGCACCGAAGTCTGCAGTGATTATTACGAGTACTCCATTAAGAGCCAGTGCTGTTGCATTGATGTGAGGCTCCAAACTGCTTGCTTCTCTCACTACAGTGTTTTCTGGTGCAGTAGGGAGGTAACTTGTCAGGTCAGTAGTATGGGAAATTGATGGACAGATCAAAGATTACCAGACTCTGTTTTAAGTGTAAAGAGAAGTGGCCTGCAGTAGAATACGAAAGCGCTGTGTTGGTGCTATATTCTGTCAAGGTGTTCATCGGCAAATGCCGACAGAAACCTTGAGAGAGCAAAATGCAAATAGAGGATAAGGAAATAAGAGAGCTGTGTAGAAGTGCCAGAAGAGTGTGGGATATTTTATATTTATTTTTTAAGTCCAAGGTTAAGTGCAGAGGCTTGTTTTGGAAGATGACCTGTTAGTTTTTAGTGAAATACCAAGCTAGGAGAAGAGATGAGCGTTGCGTTAGGAGCTGTACAGCAACTGCAGTTTGAGTGCCAATGACTGAAGGTACCAATTCTTTACCTACCGGTTT
>JANHFX010016833.1:78818-98675 GCA_027560015.1 Chloroceryle amazona | reverse complement strand
CGTTGCGTTAGGAGCTGTACAGCAACTGCAGTTTGAGTGCCAATGACTGAAGGTACCAATTCTTTACCTACCGGTTTAGCAAATACCTGTGATGGTGAAACGGAGACCGAGGCAAAACCGTGAACAACAAGATGCTTAGCTGCACAGCGACTTGAGTCGTGAGCTTTTCTGCACGGCGTGTACGCTCATTCGCGGTCGTGCGGGTGTACAAATGGCATGGACATAGGCATTTCTAAACCCAGCCATCAGCTTTCTGGTACTAGGAAAGGACACGTGCATTGACTAAGAAAGAAAAGCATTATATTCTCCTGTCATCTTTAAGATTATTTCTATTTTACTTCTTCGTTTTTACAAAACTGGAAGGTTTCTCTGTGACATTGAAGTATTTGGGATATCATCCTCTTCATCTGTAAAAACCTCATTACTTGGTAAATAGTGAAGAGTAAACCCTGTGTTGTAATTCTTTGCTTCAGAATCTCCTAGCCGCAAGGGTAGTCATGCCTCGTGTTCTTTAGGGATTGTTTACACAAATAGTTTGCTCACTTACCTATTTATGACTTCTGCAAATGCTGAAATAAATACATTGCCTGTACAGTACTACTATTTATATTTGTGTTAGTAAAATACTAATTAAAGTGTAAATATCCTTCAGACAACGCAGAACAAGCTGTATACCTGGAAAATTTCAGTGTCAGGTTAATACCTTACAGTCACTACAGGGTGATGGTTATTTTAGATGTCTAAAAGCTATATATTATTGCTGCTGGATAGTTATGCCTTCGACAGAAATGAATGCAAAAGTGACATATGACTGATGCTGCTGTGTTCAGATGATCTTGCCGCCTGTGACAGAAACTATTAGGAACAGGGAAATACACCGCAGAGCTGTAGGTAGCAAAGTCATTGTTTTTTCTGCTGAGGATCTTGTGATTTATCCCAGAGACATTGTACTGCTGTGCACTGGGTCTTTGAGAGACAGCTCATCATAATCTCCAGGGCTGTGACCTAACAGATTAAATAGAATGATGAGTTCATATTGCAAGAGCAATTCTGTCTGGAGGACAAAACATTTTATTTAGGGGGTAGATTGAAGGGATTAAAGCTTTAAATTGATTTACTTTACACACACAAATTTACTGTAAATTGGTTTTTGTTCAGTCAGACACTGGATTGTTAAAAGAATTATTTTAGGACAGATGAGTTCATTTAAATGAAGAGTGAAGGATCAAAACCTTCAGAATGTATTAGTAAACTCAGTCCCTGACATTCCTTTGCTCAAAAGCAATATATTATTTTCTTATTTTATGTTTATTTAACTTGCAGACTATTTGGAAGAACTGGAGGCATATCATCCTGCCTCTTTATTCCCTTTCAGCACTAAATAAACTTGAAATGCTACAAGGTATCCAAATAGTCAGAAATTCAGATAACTCTTAAGGGGAGAGAGATGCCATCTGCTTTCTTTAGACACTTTTGACATATGGCACAAATAAATAGTATCTATTAATAATTTGTAGGTCCTTGATTTGTTGTAGGTGCACAGTTCTTCAGAATAAACAGAGAGATTTGCTATGGAAGCATAGATCCTTTTCTTAAACGCAGTCCTTCACACCAAGAAAATTACCAAACCGTTGAACTGAACAGTTTACAGTGAGAGCCTTTTCATTGTCTTTCCCGTCCCTGTAAGGCTCAGCAGGTGTTTAAATGATTTATTTTTTCACTTCAGACTATGATATGAAGGAATGCCAATAAATGAGTTAGTTTTAGATAATCCAAAATTCGTTTTGCTCAGCTTCTTAGTTTGCAGTTGTCTGTGTGAGTTGGAAATCTATTACCCTGTGTTCATCTTCCACCCAAATCTATTCACCAAGCATCAAAACTCATCAGTGAGATGGAATAATGCCATTTAATTAGTCTTTGATATACAGTTAAATTAGGTCTTAATAAGGGGTAGTGCATCTAAAATCAATTATCTCGCTCCTCTTAATAAGAGCAACTAATTAGTAGGTAAATCGCCACAGTTCCCTTTTATCCCACAGTTTTTACAGTCTTGTGGAGGAGATTAGGCTGAGGAAATTACTCCCCAATAGCTCAGAGAAATTTTAGGACAGATCTCAGAAAATGCATTGCCAAAGAACACTGTACTGCAGTACAGAAAAGAAACGCACACAAAATGGCATCAAAACCACTGAATTTCTTGAAAATTTTCCTCAATTTCTTTGTGTCAGGTCACCTACCCGACAAAAGCAAGCAGCAGCAAGGTGTTGCCTGGCTTCCAGTGACCCATCAGTGAGTGCCAGTGAGCGTCTGTCCTGCGGCTCATTTCTGGGCAGTTGTCAGTTAACCAAAATATCTGGGGTTTAATGGAAAATAGTGTAGCTGTAAACAAAGGATTCCATGTGGGCCTTAAGCACGGTCTTTACAAAAGAAGGCTTTATGTGGAGAAAGGCTTTCTTTTAGGTAGAGGATTTGAATCCCAAAGAGGAAAATAAGTACCCTGCCCTTTGAAAGAAGAGCAGCGCGCAGTGGTCATGGAAAAAGTCAGTATTTGTACACAGGTACCAAAATTGTCACATTTTAAGGAGGTGTTGCATTTGAAATCTCATTTCTTAAGCCAAGACTTCCAGCTTTTTCAAATGGTCATGTCTTCCTTTTTTTTTTTTTAAATTTCTATTCCCAGGTACCACAGACTAATTGCTGGAAAAAAGTAGCGGGTACAAGGAAAATACTGCAGAGTGGTCAGGATTTCTTCCTAAGCTCCGTCTGTCTAAAATGTTACTAGACATCTATGGGCTGTGACAGACCCTAATGTCATCCAGTCCTGTAGGCTCGTCTACAGTATATTGCCATAGATTTGTCAAATTTAATGGTGCCTTGTTGAGGTTGGTTGGTTTTTTTTTTCCAAAAGATGGTGTCATTCTCTTTGATTGGACAGTCATTTTTTCTGGTTTTATGGTCAAGCATCTGAAGGGAACTCAAGGACACGCTTGTGATTAATCAACAAATGGAGAGGCTTTTTTTTCATTCTTTTTCTGCTGCTACTACATCCTGCATATACTAATCCCTTCGCACTAAACTCCCTTGCCAAGCATGTCAGGGAGATTTTACAACTGTGAAAGTGTGATGTTATTGCTTCGGTTTCCCTTATGCTTATTGTTGCAGTTTTTCTAGACACTTTCTGGTGTTAGTCATTAATGACAACAGAGTGCCCCCGTTTAGAGAGTCTGAGGTTGCCGTCTGTTCTTTGTTTTTCCTCCCTGCTGCATTACTCATGTTTTTCGTGGAAGGAAACGTTCTGAAGGCAGCCATTCCTCCTCCCTGTGAGACTTGGTGAAGTGATGTATTCGTTGATATTTATTCCTGATTCAAATGCTCGTCCCAGTAATTCAGTTCATGATCTTAACAGTAGCAGAAAGCTGTGAGAAGCAGTCCTCGATTTTTAAAGCATGTACTTCAGTATTAATCATAGTTGGAATGGTGAATTAAACTAACTTGAAATTAGTAATGAAACATTGTGGACAGTTGGGCAAAAGCCACTAAGTGTGTTCCTCCTGGTCTCGTTTGTGTGTTCAATTTCACATGCGTGCAATTTCTTCTTAAAAATTGGCAGAAGTCAACATGGTTGGAGAATGTAAAATATCAAGGATCCTTCCATTGACCTCTGCAGATTTTAGATTCCGTTCACAATGGAGACTAAAAGGTCACCATGTCCCACTCTCCCTTTTCCCCAGCTGTACATCTTAAGTGGTGGCCAAGTTGGAACCCACAGGGGTCACAGCAGCTTAGCTGGGTTTCAGAAACAGCTGTGCCCCTGTGCCCCCAAAGCAACTTTTTATTATAATATTTTCGACTAGAACAGTAGGTTTGGATCAAAGTGTTGCCATAAGTACTAACAAGCTGTTTATGGGGTAACAGAAGGTCATTTTATTGAGTGAAAATGAATATTGATTGCTATTTTTTTCCAGTTTATTATGTAGTCCTGACAAAATTATCATGCTGGTTTTACATTCCCTTTTGCACAGCTCTCTACTGATCCCATTTTGCGCTGGATCTGGTTCAGGTAGGATTCTTTAATCTTGCAAAATATTGGAAGAGTTCATGGCGTGCGAGTTTGAGAAAATATCTAAGTTGATACATTTGCAGATAAATGAAGTTCATTTTTTCCTTCATGAAGGACATCCAAAGAGAAATAAAAGATCTCTTTGTATCTCGTCCAGTCCTTGTTGCAATACTAATATATCTTATCCCTGCCAAAGGGCAAGGTGGACTCAGATGAAATCACCAGACAGGACAGAATTTCATCACTAAATGCTCTCCTACTTTCTTTCTCCTTTGACAGCTTTTACCGTGTGACCCACGTATGAGGTGGATTCTCCTCAGCACTATCTATCGATTATATTTATAAATCGATGACGTATGTTTGATTTAGAACTGAAAAAAGAGTGGCTGAAATTGGCAACCTATGTTCGGTGTCAGAGAATTAACAATTGAGCAGGTCTGTTCTGTTCCCTGTCATCTTGTCTCCTCAAAGGAGCTTGGGCATTTTGTTGCTGTCACCTTGCTATGGTTGTATCGTGATTTACATCTGCAGCTTGTAAACAACAGGACTGCGAGCAGTTTGACAAGTGGCAGTTTTGCTGGTAAACAAATCAGCGATGCTCTTAGAGTGATTAACAGGGATTGGCAGGGTTTGACGTGGGGCTGCTGCCTGGAACAGAGTTAGCCCTAAGCAGACCTTCCTCTTTAGGATGCCCCCATTTTGGTGCGTGTCTGTGGGATAAATAAATAAATAAAAGCAAAATTACTTTCTGATTTCGGGACCGATACCCGTGTGAGACTCATGCATGAAACTTTTGGAGTTGCCTGATCTATCTGCATTCTCTGGGTATTGCTCCAAGGACGTGATTCCAAAATTGAAGACTGAGCATCTCTGTCGAACAAGGTCATTGTGAGGCAGTTAGTTGCTCATTTAGGTAGGCAAAAGAAAGAAAATATCAGGGCTGCAGTTACAGCTCTGATTTGGTGCAGATGGAAGAGCAGGCCACTTTCAAATTCTGTCCCAAACTTGCCCACACGTGCCTGTTTTCGTTCGCACTTTGGGCAGTTGTCAAATGGACTTTTTCATACACGTTCCAAAGGTAATACCTCAGGCTTGTGTGCGCGTTGTCTGCTGTTATCTTGAGGTGACCTTTCAGAGCCTCACCCCAGGTGTCAGCGGCATGTTTAAGAGCAGTGCTTTGACATAAAGAAACATACAGACGCTAAAGCAAAATGAAATTTGAATAATTAGAGCAAAATCTCCCTGACCTTAGGTTTAAACGATCACAGTTGTAATGGCCTATGGAATTGCTTATCATGAACTTTTCAGAATCCCACTCTTAACCTTATTACAATTCAAATTAAAATGTTATTTAAAACCACCAGACCTCTTTGCAGGCAGAGACCAGTGACTTTGCTGTCCCTTCCCTAGATAACTGTTGAATCGTGCATCAGTGCCAAGTGAGCATAGAACACTACTGAAGAGGAAAGTCTGTTCAAGTATTTAAAATTAACTTTGTGTTGATATAAAGGACTACACAGAGTAACTGGTGATAAAAATCAACTATAGGGTGGCTGCATCCTCGTCCTTAATATTCAACAAAGAGTTGTTAGTTCACGTAGAAACCCGCTTTGCTAGATTTGTCCCTTCCCCATACGTAGCTGTGTGATTTGTCTTTCCATTCCGTATCTTCTCCTCATTAACAATAAGCTGTGCTGATTTGAAAGCACAGCTTGCAGTCAGAACCATGAGATGCAGCAGGTTGGGTGTTTTTACGTATACATCTTTTCAGCAGGAATCGGATTCCTGTTCTCCCTGTCTTCTTTGAGATAAAGCCTTCTAGCCTCTTCAGGAGTCTGGGGAAAAACAAAAATGTCAGCAGCTGTACAGCAAATTATAAATTTCACCTGCATTTAAAATTTAATTTAAAATAATCTACCCTTGTCTTATTTTAAATGCCAGCAAGTTTGATATTTCTTTTTACATGAACTTGTATTTATTTCCTGCAATGATAGATGGTTATGAATATTTCTCACTCCATAGGCTGTTAATCATTTTAAGTTTCATCTCTGTGCTTTGGGTAAACAGAATCCTATAAAACAGTAACCGAAGAGTAGCTTTCTCATCCTATTGCTTTCTTGCTACTGCAAGTATTTCATTCCCTGACATTTTTTTACAATCATTTGTCACTTATATCTGTATTCTGTCTGATCCCTTCCACCTTCTCTTCATTTTACCTCTCAATTTCTCTTTACTTTTACAGCCCTCTCCTCAAAACACACACCAAACCTGGGAGCAAAATGAAGCGACACTCTTCCTCCTTCCCTTGCCCCCTTTCCTGCCCCAGGTGTGGGGCTTTGCCCCTCTCCAGAGGCAAGGCTCATTGCACCCCTGGCCGAGGACAGCACGGAGCAGTTACAGGAAAATCAACACTCTTCTCAGCCTTTGTGGCTTGAGCTCTGGGGAGAGTAAGCTCAGCAATACATTGTTTTACTCGGGGCAGGTTTAACAATCTGCCACCCCTTGTAAAACCCCTTCACAGCGGGGAGGAACCTGAGGGACCAGGATGGAGGATGACCCAGAGCAAAGCTGGGAATGGAGATGGCTGCAGCAAATTACCAGGTTAGCTTTCTACTCTCTGCAGCCTCCTTCCCTTCTGCAAGGGTGTGCCCTACCTGTGACTACAGCTGTCATACAGCTGGGTAAATGTGTAAATAGTAATTGACTTATCTCGACCCATTGTTCCATTTCAGAAACAGGTTGTTTAACAAATGAATGTCAAATGCTTTCCCTTCATTTACGAATTGTACGGCTTCTGCATGGGAAGTGTTATGACTTCAAAGTTGAGAGTTTAATAACGGAGGCACCGTGTTTATGTTGCCTTCCCTTAAGGCCATGATTAATCCTGTCCTTACACTGCGCTGCCACACGGCAAGCTTAGATTAGGCACGTGCATTTTGGTTTTCTTTTGGAGAACTGCTGTCCCTTGTCCTCTCCTGCTGAACGTCACGAGGGCGGTGAGAACGCTCCGTGCTAACTGCCGGCGCTGGTTTAGCTTGAGTGTTTCCCCCAGTATTGTGGTGCCATTAGACTGCCCGTTGTACAGAAACGCTCACTGGTAGAAGCAATTTACACGGCGTTTATCACATCACGTTACACTTCTGTTCTTTGAAGACAGGGTTACATAATGCACTATCGGATCTGAATATGGATTGCTTTGCTGCGAAGTGGCGGACTGCACGTGCGCGTCTGCTTTCTGCTGTCAGAAAAAAAACAGGGCAGAAGGATCAGTTGTGTAGCTTTTATCTCGCTAAGCAGTTCAGGAAAGAAAGTATTGTTGTTACTGTGATGAGTGTCCTTACTTTGTTATACTTCCATTGCAGTCAGTAACCAGTTTTATCACCCGAGTACTGAGACCAGTATGTGTATGCTTTTCTAAATAACATATTTTTAAGGCTTCATCTTAATCTTTCCTTCCTTGAAGACCCCAACAATGTTCCAAAGGAACAAAGGGTTCAGGTCTGTTTTCATAGGATGAAGTCTTGCATCAAAAGATGCTTCTTTCTCCCAGCCTGCGGTGGCCTCTTACTCAGCTGGGCTCATGTGTCACTGGAAGCTCTAATAAATATTTTGTTTCCACTGATTTCACATTAACTTCACAACAGTACTGCTTTAAGCTTTCTAGGCTTCTAATTTATTTCTCTTTTGAGTAGAGATGCAGACTCCCCGTGTTTCCCTTCTCTGTGCAAGCCAGCATTTGTACTGGACAGCGTGCTGCAGGGGAGGGGGACGTGCTCCTCAGCTCCTCATAGGCTAAAAGCTTCTGTCACAGCAAAGAACAGTTTTAAGCTGACTGTATATATCCAAACTCAGAAAGGAATTCCCTTAGTCTTCCAGTTCTGATGACTTGGACTCTTTTTTTCTGCTGAAGCTCACTCTTTCTGTCATGTGCTGCCAGTGCCATTTTGTGGGCATTCTGGCAACGAGGAGCCTTTCATAAGGGCAAGTTCTCTGTGGTGCAGTTCCTCTGTGTGACCGAGTGATGTTGTTTATTCCTGTTCCAGTAATCTTTGGGCTACTGTTGTGTTTAAAGGAGGCTTTTACCCAAAGGGGAATTACAGTCTCATATTATAAGGCTCGTTGGGGTCCTGATCCAAGGGAAATTATTATTCAGAGCTTCTAAAGAACTGACAAATGTGACAGTACTGCTGTCCTCACTTGTGCAAAGTAATTCTCATATATTTGCCCCCTGACCTTTGTCTGTATCGTTGATGTTGGATTTATCCTTGCCAGTTGCTCTGTCTGGAGTTCTCAGCCTCCTTTAAATTTTACTGGACACTTAGACTATTCTTTAACCAAGTCCAAAAGGTCAGGGACTGCTAGCACATTTAATATAATATTCTTCATATATTTTAGGTCAGAATCTTTCCTGCTTTCCTCCGTTATTAGCACAGGGTTTAGTGAGATAAAATCGGATACTGCCTTGGCACAGAGAATTCTACGTAGTCAAGTTGATTTTTGAAGTCAGTTGATACTGTTTGGCTTTTCTGGTGTTTTCTTGATTGGTTGGTTGGATTTTAGCACTCTTCATAATTATTCAAAATGGCCACACAAGAAGTCTGCCCATTTTAAGCTGCCCAATGTTGTTCACAGGACTTACATAAGCTACAGGTTTATGTGTATTTCTTTGTGGAATATAGCAACAAACCACTGAAAGAGAAGGTGCTTTTGTCCAATAATTTTAACTAGATTGTGAGTTTCTTCCATATTTTTCCTGTAAACAGTCATAATCATTAAAGTCTGCAAATGGTACTTGAGGAGGTGGTGCCATCTTTGAGAACTTTATTACCATACAATGGTCCCTTTGTGCTCAAGCATTGCAGTGTCAGATGATTATGCAATCAAATCGATGCGATGAGGGACTAAATAGTCTCAGTTTGATCATCGGCCATGGGGTGGGGCAGGTATTCTGCATTCATTCGTCGGTAAACAATGTGTAGGAAATAGATGAATTCCTGTTCATTAGCAAGTAGCGTATCATAAATATCATATAAATGAAGTTGCTGAAGAGCTTAAGCATATATGTAGATATGTTGCAGTTTACAAGCCTTGTGTGTGTATATACATATAAAATAATACATTAACTATGATTGAAAACAAAGTACTCTTTATGTGAACCAGGGAACCCCCCCAGAAATGTCAGGATTACCAGTATTTTCCAAAACAACTTTCTGAGTAACTTTGCCTTAATGACAAGTAATTAATTTCTTTGGTGATTTTTGAATCTTTAGATAGATTAACCAGATAAATCTAGCTTCTGCAGCAGTATTGTAAACAACTGGTTGCGTGGTATCATAAATTCAATACTAAACATCATGACAATTAGTTTAATTGATTTTTTTTTAATAGTTTTTCCATAGATTAATTTGGCTTAAGCTTTTATTATGGGGTAGGAAGATTTTACAGTGTAAAGCTAAATGTGGAGAGAGAATTATGTTGACCAATGAAGGAACAGTATCTCGTATTTCACTGTAATGAAAGCAAAAATAAATTCTACTTGCATCTCCCAACTGGCTGTGATTGCAGCACTGGCTGCAATTCAGTGAAAGAAATTTGCTTTTCAAGTGATTTACCAATATAAATTATGGCAAAAAATATTTATGAAATTACTTAAGCAGCTTATCAGAAGTGTGCCTCCTCTGATAAAGAGAAAGAGACATTGTTACAGAGAAGTTCACATGATGATTTTTGTTGTGGTAAAATTTCATGATGAGCATAAGGACGTTCATTGTGGGGAAGAAAGCAGCTCATACCATTAAGAGGAAATGACTGTGAAGAAATAACACTGAGAGACCTTGAGGTGATCAGGAGAAGACAAATTAGATGTTAATCTGCACGGTGATAAAGCTGCAGAAGTGGTCAGTACGACCATAAGCAGCATGTACAAAATCATCCCAGTTTTGGACAGGGGAAGAAGAGGCCCTTTCAATAAAGCTCATGAAATAATCACCTCAAGATACCATATTACCAATAAGTCTAAGTCTGATCAATTAGATCTGCCTAGAGAAAAGCAAGATAGGTAAGGGAGATAGGGTCAGATTTAAAGAAGAAAAGAAGAGTAATGCTTGGGAAACAACAGTTTCATTTGACATTTGAAAGGATGTATTGTTCATCTTCTCCACGGCATTGCAACAAAACTGCAGGCTTTGTTATAAAAGCATGAAGATGCTGAAGGCCCTATTTGTAAAGCTTTAAAGTAGTTAAATACTTCGAGAGAGACACGGAGCTTCTTCGAGATGTGTGAGAGAAGGTGGATCATATGTAGTGTTTTCAGTGTCCTCAAACAGCGTGCAAGTACGTTCACAGTTTTCCTTGCATGTTTTAAAAGGGACAAAACATACATTTAATGCTGCCTGTCTGGAGTACTTGTTTCTCATCTAAACTAATTAAGTAAGAAACACAATGAAGACAACTTGAATTACAGCCAGACAGGTATGTTTGACATACCTGTGTAGAAATTAAATGAGCGATCACTCTTCCTGTATGCAGTATGTGTCCCGTACCATTGTTGGAAAGCAAATTCTTCAGAGTGCCAGAGAACAATATTCCACGAGGAAATGGAAAGAAACAGGCTCTTCTACTTGAATCCATAAATTTACAGTTACTATGTCACTAGCAGTATTTTGAATCTCCTGATAAAGAACTTAAAAGATAAGGGCAACGGGGGTAGTTGCTACCTATAAGAGACAAGATACTTCTGTAATCTTTTCCCAGCAATCTCTTGAAAGTAACATTGATTTTTGTATGCTATTAACAAGATGATTTAATCTCTTGGCGTCATCTCTGGTAGCTTGCTAGGCATTTCATCATGTCTTCAATAGAAATAAAAGTGGATTTATTTGACTCTCAGTTTGTCATATCCCATGGTTGACACACGGTGCTCGAGTTGCCTAATGTTGTTTTATTTATTGTGTTCATTGTAATCTAGTAATAGTAAACAGAAGATATATTCACACGGGAATTCAGGTTCACTTGGAGTATCCTAAGCTCTTTGGTAAATGAAAAGAACAGCGAGGTTCTGGAAACATTAGGAATGCGGCTGTCGGTTCAAGTTCTGTTCATCAGGGAAAAATGTGGAGCAATAAAACAGAGAGAGGTGATCATGACTATGACCATGTCCATTCCAGCAGCCAGCCAAAAAAAGGACCTAGTCAGTAATTTTAGGACTGATTGAAAAAAAAAAGGGGGACCACACAGAAGATGCTGTAAACATGAACTAGAACTTGAACAATTCAAAGAGGATTAATACGGAGAGGAGGTATTTCTCCCATTGTCTTTGGCTGTAACAAGAGAGGAAAATCAAATCTATATGCCCTTAAATACCTACAGAAGTGAACAGGTTTTCTGTGCTCTTCTATTTGAAAAGTGGAGAAATTGCAGCATTCTTCTCAACAAGTAACAAGAAAGAAAAATATTAAGAAATATTATGAGAAAGCATGCTAAGTCCCCTTATACTACATGAAAATATGTTCCTGTATGAAACGTTGTCATAGGTGAAGGAAATGGGCGGAGGTTTCCCGTCTGTTTGCTGCAGTGATGTGTAAAGGTATTAGATTAACCAGTAAGCAGAACATTTTCTAGAAATCGGTTCAGACATAGCTGCTGCTTACTAAAATCGTTGTTAAAACCAAAACTTAATGTCATATAAAACAGACCTGTGCAGAACAGAGGCACTGTCTATCAGAGTGTATCAGAAAAGGTCCAAGATATATATTAAGAATTATAATCAGCTTTGTAATCACTCTGTTGTTTTATGAACTTGCTTTGTCTAGACTTTGAATTTACAGATTTATAAAGAGCGAATTCTAACGGTATAGAAGAAAACATGTTCAGCGAACACTGGGAGTAAAGGTCCAAGTAGTATCTTACAGTTTGAGAATGTATTTTTCAAATTTAAGCGCATTAAACAGGTTGCAAAATTAACATTGCCATTCTGACCTCTCTTCTTTCACCTGGGGTTTTTCTCTCTCTGGCATGTTCCATTGACATTTTTTTTACAGTATTAATCTTGGCCAAAATGAATGAAGCATTTAATCTCTCAGCGCTCCTCCCTCTTCTGCCTCATCGCTTTCAGAAAGACAATGTTTCAGATTTGTGAGATGCAGCTATTTTGGCTGCCTTCTTTTTGCTCATTATGTCAAAATCTCAGGGTATCCCCCTCAACTGATACAGCATTCTTTGTTTTGGCTTGTCTTCAATCCCTAATAAATACACCAAATTATTTGTCCGACCTGGCAATTTGTTACTGTTCTCTCAGTTCTGCAGATCTTAAGCTGTATGATAGCAAACTCAGACTTCTCAGCTCGTATGTTGCTCTTCAGCTCATTTATTGTTCTTTGAACATGCCTCATCTTCCCTAATGGCACTTTCTTTCTGGTAGTTACTTCTGTTCCTGCAACTTTGTCCACTGCCTTTTCTTGCTGAGCCCTTCGGTATGAAGGACCACTTCTTTTTGAATCTTTGGAATATATCGGTGTCACGTTAAGGGTGGGAGTGAGATGTTGGCCTGACAGAGCCCAAGGGTTTCTCTGAGCAGTTTGCCATGTCTAAGAGTCCTGTCTCAGGGTCCTCCCCGAGGGGCTTGCAACGGACTCGTTCGTGTCTGTCTCACAGCCCGGCTGCGGGGCTCCAGCTGGAACAGTAGCTACCCCTTTCAGGGTCTGGTTAAGGACTTATGCCAAGACAGTTTAAAATTTAAACTGATAGGTCTGATTTATTAAAGTGACAGCGAGGTTCAGAAATGCCATTGATAAATGCACTGACTGCAAGAGGATGATGGAGCTCGACTAAAGAATTCCCGGGTAGCAGCTGACGCAGCCAGAGGCTCAGGCCTGAGTTACAGTGCTAATAGAGGGTAGAAATAAAAGGTGTGCCAGAGAGTGCAGATGGAATTCTTACCAAGGAGTCGTCCCCGTCTTGAGTGGAGGAAGCAAAGTACAGTCCGTCGACCATTTCTGCTAGATTTTCCAGTCTTCCTCCCCCCCAGCTTTCTAGGTGATGTTTAGCTTGATTTAGGTGGAGAGTTGAGTAACAGTAATTTATGTTTAGCGTGCGCTCCTTTGGGCTCATTATCATACTCGGGGGTGTAAACTTAATGTTAATTTTGCAGTTAATTCGGCAAAGGTTTCCGCCCAGACACTTCTGCCTTCAGGATTTGTTTGCATCTCTTGGTTTAGCTGAAACAGGGCTGTCTTAGCTTCACAAGACTCCCTCCTTCAGCCGTTTGGGTGCCAGCTTAGCGGATCTTCAGCTCTGGAGAGAGCACGAGAATCTCATAATCATAAACATCTTGACCCTTCTCCCAAATTGCACTAATTTAGTTGCATTTGTGCTCATGGCAAGCTAAGCTGTTACGCCACGGTTGGTCATAGCACACAAAACGAATGTAGACAGTCCAGTCTGAACTGCCTTTGCCACTTTCAGATAGACAAGCAAAGAAGGATGTCATCTGCTTGTAGAAAGGCTTTGTATTCTGTAACTGGAAGTGTTCTAGGATAGCACATCCTGTCCTGAGCATGAACTTCTCATGCCTTATTTCTCTGTCAATGCAGTTAAATTGTAATTTTTTCAGTGTAACCATTAAGCTCCTGAAAAAAAGGAACTAGATCAACCCAAATTGATTATTTGCACATTCATCAAAATGAAAGGCTTAAAATGGCTGCAGATTGAAATTAGATGAATGAATTTCAGAATTTTTCAGGGAAAGCAAAGGAATGGAAGCAGGCTGCATTTAAATAACATTCAAAAAAAACCTCAGCTTTTATCTAATAGTTTGTGAAAGAAAAAGCCTCAAAACCGGTATCCTTCCAACCAATTCCAGTGATCCAGAGTTGCTCTAACATGAACATTTTGAAATTACAAACGCCCATTTCAGTGACTGAGTCAGTTTTAGACACCTTTTACTTTCTTCAGATTTTCAAATGCTCTATCTGGTTTGATTCATTTTTGAGAGAGACAAGGATAAGATGAATTGGGCTGAAACAAGTAGTGTCTGGGTAATAGCTGTTAGGCAGACCTAATTTGACTGTGTGATCCAAAATGCTGTTTCACCCTAGTTTCTTCAAGGTTTTGGATCATATGCATACCTACTCCCTGTCATCTTCCACATCAAACCCAAGGGGTCTTAAACAATATATAGGTAACATACGAGGCATTTAATTTTTTTTTTAGAAGAACCCAATTATGCTAGAAATTAATAATTAAAAATTATAAATAGCATAAAGAAGAAAACATGAATATTATATCCTACGGCTACAGTTTGCAGCATGGTGTGCAGGGAATTAGGTGCAAAAATCCCATTTATGTTAATGGATCTTGCGTGTCTAATTCCTCATACACTGCAGTGCAAATTTACCCCCTGGTGTCTTTGATGGTACCGAGGACCAGCACAGAGGGGGAGAAGAGTGAGTGATTTATTTGATGATCTGTCAATCATAATGGCAACCAGAGAAAATTGCAAAGATGATTTTAACCTCTGTAGAAACAGCTAGTTAAACCATATGCTTTTTTTCTCTTGCCAGATGTCATCATTCATCAATTTCTCATTAAGAAAATGGCAGACTAAAAAGATAAAAAAAAAAAGAGAGAGAAAAGAAAAAGTAAGGATTTGCCTTATTTCTTTTTTAAGAGTCCAGAAAATCAAATTGTAAAACCCAGGATGAGGCAGCCCTTTTCATGAAGACAACTACTCTGTGCTCTGGAAGTTTTGCAACTGCAGTTTCAGACTGAAGAGCTTAAACCTGTCACTGCCTAGTTTTTTAAAAGGGTTTTACCTATTTACCCTATTTCCAAAATTGGAGACCATAAAAAAAAATAAAAATTAAAAATTCCATTTATTGTGGCAGTCATTAATCCTGCAGAGCAATCTAGAGATGTATTGCATCATCTGAAGTATTTATTTTCTTTTTGTCTCTTAGAGCTGGAGGTCACATCTATCTACTTCAATAATGTATATGGATAATAGGGGTCTTGGGGCTGCTGTTGTGTGTTTGGTATTTAAAAACCAACCAACAAACGAAAATCACCAACAGGTAACAAAAATGTTAACGGCAGAATACGGCGTTATTTGTTCTTCTTTTCTGGAAGGCTGTCAAGCGTCAGCGTACAAAGAAAGCTTTTTAGCTAGGTTGTCATTTTTGTTACTACACTGGTGAAATTTAAATATAGTGAAATAGCTCCTTTGTTTTATTTTTTCCTCTCGTTTTCTAATACGTGCTTAAAGCATCCTGGAGGACCAGAGGACATCATTTTCCAAATGTGACATACCTTCTCTGCTTGTATAAATAACATCAACATGTTGTAAGTGTTTGGTAGGCTGCCGTTAAACAGCTGTTTTGTTATTAATATTTTATTGCCCTACGTTTTCGAAGCTATTTTGACATTTGCTATTATTTCAAATGCAGCTTTTCTTGGAGTTTTTAATGGTTTGTGTATATCTCCAGACAGTTACAAGATCTTGAAGCTGTCACAACATGTTAAGTAGGCAAATCAGCTAACACAGTAGTTTCAAGAAAGATAATTTTTCTTTGCATAACTTCAATCTGCATCATTTTGCATGACTTATTAACAGGAACTGACTCATTGACAAACAAGGCAAATAGCTTACGGAAGAGAGAATGTTTCAGAGTAAATGTATTCAAAAAGCTAAGTGCTGATGAAAATTCTGAATTTCCTACGGCTGACAGACAGTTCAAAACTTGCAGAGGCTGCTTATAGTGAAGATATCACTGGAAGGATTTCCACGGGTATCTTACAGTTTTGGTATAGATGTAAAGTTCAACTTTATGCTGTCAGTCCTTTATGTTTTCAGCCTCACTCAGTAGTTCATAGCTAAGTATTTAAAGGATGCATGTGGGACTGGAATTGTTTTAACGTTTTAATCTTCTGGTTTTATTCAGTCCTTCAATCCCAGAGTGGGATGGCGACAGTCAGAATAGTGGTGAAAATGGACAGTTGTGACTTTGTGTTGATATAACCAGATGCTGTGCACCTTTTAAAAAACACATACTGGCATTGCACTGCATTGCTGTTGACCTCCACCCTTTTTTTGCCAATTGCACCCTTGCTAGGATAAGAGAAGACTCGCAGCCTGTGGTAGCTTAACGCTGTGTCTCTCTGCTGAAGGCTGCTGATTTCTCTGAATCACGTCTGCTGATAAGTTTTCCAATATGAGCTACTCTCACAAAGCACAACACCCAGGTCTGTTCGTTTAGGAACTTGTGTTAGATGAAACAGCTCTTCTAGAGGTGAAAGGACTAGTGGTTTGTCAACTAAAGCAGACCTCAGTTCTAGCCTTTTCTAAAATAAATTATAAAGCTAGTAAAGATCGAATTGTGTTTTCACATCTTGTGTTTTACTCCAAAAGTTTGAAAGAACTATCTCTGTTCTTTTCTATCTGAGCTTGTTTGTCATGTTTAAGCTGTCTGTCATGTTTGTCATGTGCTGCAATAGCAACTTCAGGAGGGAAACTGGCTCTTCTCTCCACTTTTTAGCAGATGGTAGCTCTTTTGAACACTCGACATGAAGCTTTAGTAGCAGCTATCCTAAGCGTGTTTAGGACTTTTCATGCAAGGCAAAGAAAAAGCTGCCTGCCTGCTTCAAAAGCAATTAAGAAGTTAGAAGTCACTGCTAAGTCTTTGTCCCTTTTCAGGTAAAACTCTGTATTAAAATCAAAGGCAGTGTGCTGGAGTCAAGTCTTTAGGATCAAACTTTTAGCAAATAAAGACTTTGCTACTTCTGTACAAAATTGGATAGAGTCTCTTTCTGTAACCGTTATTTTGCTTTGTAGGAGGAAGGCAGCTTCTCACAAAATTAGATTTATCGGAAGGACTTTGAAGTTTAAAAAATATGAGTGAATACATTTGACTTTTTAAATATTTGAAGAGTTGACGTGACTTCAACTGCCTATGTGATGAGACTTTGATAAAGAGAGGTTATCTTTTTCTTATGTATGCATTAGAAGAACACACATAGAGTGCAGTTCTTCCTTGTTGTCCGAGTACAGTGTGCTGCCTCACTGGCACAAAAAAAAATCCTTTGGATGTCGAGTCATTGAAAGTTGCTTTCCTTTATAAAATTTTTCCGCAAGTCCCAGAGCAGAAAACATTCTTCAAATAGAGGAAGAGTGATTAAGATACTACACCATTTAATAATGCCTGATGCCAGAGTGGTCACTTGCAGCTATCAGTAGTTGGATACCAGAGGTAGTAGTGTGGGCTGGACCAGCTTTCAGTCCTTTTCATATTTGTGCACAGTCCAGAGTTTCCTCTGTCATCCCAAGTTGCCGAGCCGGAGCCCAGCAAAGCTGAGGACTCAGCTGTGTGTTCCTGAAGAGGTGTTGAAAAGAACAGCATGGAGGGAGTTGTCTGTAGATGACTGACCGATTTGCAGCAGTTCAAGATATTTAGTCTCTCGTAGTTACTGAAAATGGGAATTATGAAGCTCAGAAAACTGGGATCTGAGAGAGTAGCTCGTGGAAGTTTGTGGGACATTTCCTTCCATCAACTACTTGCCTAGAATTCATAATGAATCTGAATATTCGTGCTTAGTGGTTGCAAACATTACTGGTTTTCTCATCCTGTCTTTTGTGATTGTGTGATCACCAAGTAATTGGGTGTGTTCTTGTGTGTAATGTGTAGTATTCTTTTTCCTGCCTGATTAAAGGGACTACTCACGTACAGAGTCCCATGTCTATCGTCGCTGTTACATACGCTTGCTATCTGGTGTCACATGGGAACATTCCTGAAGAGGTTGATCCACCCCAGGTAGCTACATTCTAGGTCAAGCCCCTGTTTGTAAGCGCAGATTGGAATAGGCAGAAATTGTCATTCCTAAACTGTGTGTTTGTGGCACTCGATTTCACTGACTTGCACACCAAGTATAAAGTTTTTCTGTGACTGGAATCGTACACCAGCTACGCACTCTTTGCTAGTCTTGGCTCTAGATGCACCATTACCATTAAAAGCCATTTCAAATAAGCCAAATAAATACTTAGCTGTGTTTTGTTCCCTGGAGAGTAGAGCAGTGGTAGTTACTGCTATAAATGTTGAAGGAGTTTGCTCCTCCTTGGTGCACTCATCTCTTCATCTTCCTCCAGCTTCTGTTTATTCAGAGGCCTCTCTGTATCCCAAATGACTGTAGCAAAAACAAACCCAACCTGTCAGCTGCTCTCAAAACACATTATGAAAGAGGAATTACTCCAAATTTATTTGCACATAGCTTGGTTTCCCCAAGCTGAATCCTAGCAGTCGGCGCCTGTATGAGATGAAGCACTCAGCTCTTCTAGTCCTAATCTAGCAAGTCATGTAAACATTGATTCCTTACAGTAAATTTTGGTATGGGGTCTGTTTGTAGAATATGTTTCTCTTTGTTCTGAGTAAAGGTCTTTTATATTTTCTCCGAAGCAGGGTTTGCTGCAAGTCGTGTGGGGTTTTTTGACATTCCTCTAGCATCTTAGTAGAATTACATCAGTCATGTCTCGAATCTATTCTGTAAAATGTTTACCATGAAATCCATTTCCTTACCATAAAATCATGTCTGTTACTTTTGAACAATTTTGATAGTGGTTTAAACAGCAAGAAAAGGTATTGTGAAAACCTTGTTCAGAACTAGAAATTGCTCCAGATAAATCCTATGAACTAAAAGAAAATATATTTTACATAACTATTTTTCTGTTCCTAACGAGTTACAGTACTTTTTTATCAGGGTTCCAGATTATCCGAGCTTTATTAAGGGTTCCCATCCAGCAGGATGTGGAGCTCTCTGTCTTGAACTGCAAACCAAACCATTTGAACAAGATTTTAGCTGAGTAAATAACCTTGTTGACGCGAGCCTACAGATCTGCTTTACAAATGCTTTTCTGGATGGACACTGGCATAATATAATAAAATGGAGCCTTAAGTGTGTCAGGTAGAAAAAAAAATATGAGGGACGTTGTCATTTCACAAAATTTACAAATGTAAATTGTTTTTAGGCATCTGAACTGCATTTCCCTGGAATGGCTACCTTTGCCAGGGCAGCTTGGTATTGCAAAAAGGTGATGGCAGTCAGGGGCTCCCTTGTTTCTGTTCTTCCTTGTAGAAGAACATACTTAGGTATGTATGTATCTTTTGAATATAAATGTGAATCCAGTCATCAAAAGAGACTGTGTGATGGTGAACAACTGTGAACGCGGGATGGTTTAAAAGCCACACTTAAGATTCAGAATCTTCAGGAGCTTTCTTGAATGGGAAGCTCAGTTACAAGACTCTTAGTGGTGGGGTTGGGTTGGTCCCATTGTCAAGGCACAGCCGCAGCCCAAATGTCCTCACACTAAACTGTAAACTGTACAGTGACCAACAGGCTGATTTTATCTATTGGCTCATGAGGATATGGTGCATCATTGTGTTCTGTAATGCAGCTGGTACCATGCTGCTTTCCCAGGATACCTTCAGTTTTTCTGTTTTAAAATAACTGTCTGCTTTTGTTTCCTGCCTCTGAATTTTTACAGTGTGTGTTGTAGGCAAGTAGGATGTCTGTTGTCTTTCTGATCCTTCAGAATTTTATGAATCAAATCATTATTAATTGGAGTAGGCAAGAAGAAAGGAAATGAGAAGAAACACAGTTCCCTTAAAAGTAATGTGACAGGCTCAAACAAACGTTTATTAGACTTTTAATAATCAATTTATGGAAATGGCATCTTGGCTTGGTGGAGTAATTGTGCAGTCTATTAACCTTCCTGTTCCCGAGGAGTTCAGCGTGGCACTGATGTTCAGGTCAAC